>JAOVVF010000042.1:13865081-13896357 GCA_028565595.1 Duopalatinus emarginatus | reverse complement strand
TATATGTATATATATATATATATATATATGTGTGTGTGTGTGTGTGTGTGTGTGTGTGTGTGTGTGTGTGTGTGTGTTTGGTTTTTGATCAAGCAGAAAATCTCAAGGTGTCAGGTCGCTCCTTATGCCAGAGTGAGTGTGGAGATTGATCTGAAGGTCACTGCCTACCTCAAAGTAAGCTGTTTGAAAACTGTTGCTATTATTATTATTATTATTATTATTATTGTTGTTGTTGTTGTTGTTGTTGTTGTTGAATTTGAAAGATCAGGGTGGATTTTGAAAACATTTTCTTTCCTCAGTACAATTTACAGCAACGTTATTTGAAGACTTCCAGCTATTTTTTGTCTCCTGAAAAGAAGAAAGATGATGATTTGACTGTACTGACCACCAAAACACTTCTGCTGAAGGTGAGGTACATTTACATTTATGGCACTTGTCAGGCGCTCTTATCCAGAGCGACTTACAAGGTTACTGGTATTACAGGTAGGACAATGTAGTGTTAGGGGTCTTGCCCAAAGACACTTACTGGGCACCAACCACACATGATCAGGTACTAATTATTAAGAAAAAATAAAAAATTTACATTTAAAAGAACCTTTCTCTAATGAATAATATTTACATTTGAGGATGAAGCTCTGAAGACCTCGTTTAAGGACAGCAGGACTGCAGGCTCATCAGATACTGATCCACAGTATCTGCCAAGTTTAATAATGGAGAAGACGTTGGACAAAGAAGACTTTCCTGCTTTACTGTATTGTGCAGACAAGACTGCATACCCTGGGTCTTCTCAGGGAGCACATGAAGGCGGTCAACTTGAGAAGAGAGATCATTCACTTTCTATGCAACCTGATGAGAAAAAACAGTACATCCAAGACTGTATTAAAACAAATTCCCAGCAGTGGGAGACTGAGAGACTTTGTCATGTCAAGAGGAGGATTATGATCTATTTGTGTGGGGGATATAAAGGTAAGATAAGACAAAAGACAATTTCTTATTTTAAATAAGTCTTTGCTTGCTCCAGCATGTAAAACATTCTACTGATATAGGGCCAGGGGTACTTATCCTCTTATGTTCTACACTGTAGACCAGTGTATCGTCTATATTCAAATGGACAGTGATAGCTATAGTGTGACAAAATATGTCAACTTTTGGAGGTTAAGCTTCTGTATGATTTGATGCACTGATGCTAAATTGAACCTATTTCACTGATACATAATGTACAGCCATTGGCTGGATGACAGAATAAGTAAGGTTACTATAATAAGTAAGTTAATAAGTCAAATAAGTTTTACTTATAATTGTATTAAATAATCTCAAATATATTTGTGTAGATACAGTTGCAGAACGTATTGCACTGATGGAGAGTGTGTATCCTCAGCTATACCTTTACTGTAAGCAGAGAGGATATGATTTTAGAATGATTGACCTGCGCAGAGGTGTGGAAGACCCAGTTACTGACCACCATGATTCAGTAGCATTGCATTTAGAGATGCTTAAGAAGTGCCAAGAGACGGTGGGACCAAACTTTTTTGTGAGTCTCTCTGAGTTTCTTATTCTATCTGAATTTAACTTTAATCAATATACCTAATTATGGACACTGAGACTTTTACTTTTCTATTCCTTTTATTCCCCTTTTGTATAGCTGATTACAGGTCAGAAACATGAGCTCCAGTCATTACCAACCACCATCTCCCAAAAACACTTCGAGGCAATTTTGAAAATTGTTATAAGAGACAGGGAGAGAGTTTCCAAAAGGCAGTCTGACCTGGAAGAAATACCCATTGAAACTCAATCCAACACTGCCAAAAGCAGTGCTGATAGTTTTATACCAGAGTCTGAGGGGCCTGAAACGAAGGGGAATGCAGAAAGCACTGCTTTACTGAGTGAAAACACACATTCTCATGGAGAAGATGGAGAAGAGGCCTGCTTAGCGAGAAATTGGGCAGACTTTGATCGGGATTTGACCCTCATGTTGACATGGTACCAGCTAGATGAGAACACAGTTCCACCTGTGTACTGCTTGCTGCCTGTCAGGTAGACAGTAACGACAATAATGATCATTATCTAATGATACTTAGATAATGTGCAAGAGAATGTGTGAGAATATTAGTTTATGTTGTGTGTAGTGAGAATGAAAGGTGATTGATATAACAGTCTGACAAGGTTTTTGTGGTTGAAATAGTGTGGTGATTGATGCTGCTGTGTTGCAGAATGTGTAGTGAGCCATATTTTTTTATTGATCTTTTATATATGATCACATAATTTATCTTATTAATAACGGCAGTTTACATTTTATAAGGCACATGACAATAAATGATTAGTATAGCTAGCTACAGACCATTCAATGCATTGGAATGACTGACTGTAGCTATATGAATTGTACAACACACCAACAATCCATTTGCACCCAGCATTTTTTTCAGTGTAGCAAAACATCAGGCTAAATATCTAATAAAAATTAGTAGTTTTTGGAGCCATATTTATTCTTCTTCTTAATGCTGAAAATAAATCAGACACTTAACTACATACATTTATGAGATCACTGTTCAGTAGTTTCTATTGGTATCCCAAGATTCCATGCAGATTTTGAGTCAACAAACATGTGCCATCATATGAATATTATAATATGACAATCAAGCAATATGTGATTACATGTGAAAAAAAAATATTCCTGTGAGAAAATGACATTTGAACAATATAACCACATATGCCATACATATGAAAGTGAAAACATGTATGTAAAACAGTGAAACATGATAGGTGATGTCTCAACAAACTACACATATACATTCCATGTGCTGTTATTAGAGCTGTGTTTTTAAACAAGTGACAAAAAAATGCTGAACAACTTGTTGAGCTGGTACAGCTTTGAGAAGCTAATTTCCATTGTTGGGTTGTATATTTGGGTAGACACAGTTGAGGACACAGTTTTGGTTTCCATGTTACACATTCTGAAATGTAAACATAAATTGGGATGAATATGCCATTTTCCTCATTTACAGTATTTACTTTGAAATAAACTATATGACCACAAGATTGTAGACACCTGACCAGCACACATTTGTCAGTTCTAGAGGATCTAAATGGCCTAAAAATGTTCTAGCATGACAATGCCCCTGTGCACAAAGTAAAGTATATATTAACATGGCTTGCCAAGGTTGGAGGAACTTGAGGTGTCTACACTGAGCCCTGACCTTAACCTCACTAAATATAGTTGGGATGAACTGGAATGGCAATTCTGCCTCAGGATTAATCATCTTACATTAGTGCATGACCTGACTAATGCTGTTTTGGCTGAATGAACACAAATCCCCACAGCCACACTCCAAAATCTAGTGGTTTCCCAGATAATCTGAGGTAATTATAACAGCAAATGGGATGTTCAGCAAACACCTATAAGTATGAATCATCAGGCATCTGCATATTTTTTTGCCATATAGTTAGACTACTCTTCTGAGCACGGTGTAATGGAATAGACCTCTGCATTTGACTCAACTGTACAGTGAAACACACATACACACTAGAGAACACTAGGTGCCTTGATCAAGTCTTGTTTGTTGCGGGGCTTGAACCTGGGACTTTCTGGTTTTCCATGGCAAGTTTCTTAAGCACAAGTCTATGGCTGCCTCATATAAGCATACATATATACTTGCATGTGTAACTTGGGTTGAAATAATAGAGACAGGAATGGTTTAGTCCATTTTATTCCATATTTGCCAAAATCACTTAGTGTTATGATTGAGCAGAATGACTATTAGAACTGTTCAAACTGTTCAACTGTAATTGACTGTTTCTCTTGTTGTTTCTACGGACATCAGTACACACCACCCTGACTTCCTGAGCCGTGATGGGGAGCGTAGAAAAGCAGCGAGGAAAAAGTGGCATTATTCCTGTCAACAAATGTGCCGGGTGTTGCAGCGCTATGGACCAGAAGCCATCGGAGAGAAAGAAACTTGGTGCCTGCTTAGGACAGGTATGTGTGGTGTTTTTTGGCATGTGAAATACTCCCAGTGTGCTTTTTTTAAATTTCAATAAGATACATAGATTTTTTTATATTTCAGTTTTAGACTGGGAGGTAGAACAGGGTCTTGGCGCAAAGCACCCTGCTGAGGAGTATGGCCATTGTTATAAGCGTACCATCACTGACCTGCTATATAACTTGAAGAGTGAATATGCCTCACAGTTTGTTGACATGCAAAAAGGCAGAGCAGAACTTAACCACACCCTGTATGAAACACAGCAGAAGTTCGTCCACAACATCCACCACAAGGTAACACAAATACAAAAATAGTTTTACTCATTTAAAAGTGCTTCAATAAGATGTCGTGCACTTATGAGCCACCAGAACAGCTGCAGTCTGCCCTGCTATATAGTCTACACATCTCTGGAACTGTATTGGAAGGATGCACATCATTCTTATTCACTTATTATTTAGGGTACTTATTCTACCATAGGGTCATGTGGGTGCCAGCATCGGTACATCATGAGGTCTCCCACAGCGCTTATTGGGTGGAAGGCATGGAAACACCATTGCAGGGCAGACACATAGACAGACACAATTATACACACACTCACATCTAAGGGCAATTTAGTATCTCCAGTTTGCCTGGGTGCATGTTTTTGATAGGAAACCAGAGCTCCCATAGGAAACTCCGCACAGAAAGTACCCTGGCAACACCATTCCTTCAAGAGATATTCGCTTCAATGGTTGATGTTGATGTTGATGATGGTAGCGGAGAGCATAGGTTTAACATGTCAGTCTATCAGCCTGTCAGTGTTTAATTGATTCGGTGACTGTGGAAGATAAGGCATATGATTTATATCATTTTTATACTCATAAACCATGACTGCTTGCGTGCTGTTGACTGGGGAATCCACACCTATAAGAATAGAAATGTTGCATAATATTTAATGCCTGTAAAAATGTAGTAATGTATACATGGTCATAAAGACTTGTCTCTGTGTGTGCTTTCATCTTGAAGCTGAGACACACTAATATCTATGAGGCTAACGTGTGTTGGGGAAGGAAAGGTCTCAGCCCTAAAGATAACAGATCGCATCAGTTCTACACAGAACGTCTCTGTTCTCATTTCCTAACCACAGTTATAGCAGCCTTTAACAGGTACATAAATGTGATTTGGAAGAAAGCTGTTATGCACATACTAGAATATACAGAGGGCAATATAAATACAGTCACTTATGTTGCAGAGTGATGCACGTAAGACCAATCAAAAGCTCTTTGGATATCATGAGACAAGAAGCTTCACGAACTCAAATTCAGGAGGAGATTAAGCTTCACCTTCAACATGGAAAAACACTGTGAGTTTCAACCTACTTGTATGGTTTTAGTGTCACTGACCATATGCTGTTCTTTTGCATATATAATTATTATAATTAAATTACAATTGAATTAAATTTCTTATTATAATATTATATATTATATTGTATATAATATCAATTATGATTTTTTTGCAGAGCACAGAGCTTTGAACTTAGGCAGAACTTCCTGCTAGAAGTGAGGGATGCCCTGCAAAAGTCAGCTTCCTCCCAGAATGCTTTGCTGCTCTTAGGAGAGCCAGGGTTAGGGAAAAGCACCACCTTGGCCAGGGTGACACAGCTTTTACCAAATTGGATACCTGGGTAGGCAATTAGGCCATTGTAGAGATCAACAGTTACAGTTTATTAGATGAGTATGATGGTTACATGTAGTCTTGTTTAATCTCAGAGATGTGACAGTGCTGGTGTGTTTTGTTGGACTGACATCAGACAGCAGAAATGTGCGTCTTCTCCTGCAAAAGCTTTGTATACAGATTGCGGGCATCTACTGCAAAAACACAGAAATATCAGAGGTAACGGATCACTCCAGTTTGTTCAGCATTGTTTTATTGTTTATATTCTCTTTGAATTCACCCAGTGAGACATTTTTATATCTAAGGCACTCTTTTAAACCAGCTGCACTAGCAGTAGCATGTGACATGTGACATAGATTGTAAGATTGTAAATTAGCCCCATAATAGGCAGTTGAAAGTTGACGTACATCAAGCAGACCGTGTAGCAAACTTGTTTCTTAGCCTTTGCCTGAGTATATATACATATATATAGACACAGTTATATGGGTGTGTTTTTGGTCCCTTAGTTCCAGTAAAGGGAAATCTTAATGCCTAAGCATACTAAGACATTTTGGACAGTTGTATTTTATATTGTATATTTTATATTTAAAATATATATATTAAAATATTACCACAGACACACTCCAAAATTTTGCAGAAAGCCTTCACAGAAGAGTGAAAGCTGTTATAGGTACAATGGGGGAACAACTCCAGATTACTGCCTATAGATTTAGAATCGGACATCATGAAAGATTCTGTAGGTGGAATGTGTAGGTGTCCATACAGTGTAAGTCGCAACCCTGCCAGTTGTGTTATTAACTATCCTGATAGCTTCTTGTCCTCCACCGAAAATATTAATGAAGCAAGTGCTGAGCAGCATGATTCCTGCCCCAATAGTCCTCTATTAGCACTTGTTATAGTTCCCATTTCTAGTTAATGTATAAAC
Source organism: Duopalatinus emarginatus (assembly GCA_028565595.1). NCBI lineage: Eukaryota > Metazoa > Chordata > Actinopteri > Siluriformes > Pimelodidae > Duopalatinus > Duopalatinus emarginatus. The sequence goes on along the minus strand of JAOVVF010000042.1, from coordinate 13,889,802 downwards.
TCCATGGAACTAAATGTAGACATGAACACATGTTGGTGAATGATTGTATAAAGACAACCAAACCAAATCAAGCTAAAAAAAAAATGCTGAGGCTGTGCGTAACCTGCCCTTGTGGACATGCAGCCATCGGGTTGTACTACAGCTGATACATTCTGAGTGCCGTATCACAAATAGTCTGCTTCTCAACCCTCAGTCCTTGGCACAGCTATGCAAAGAGCTGCATTCTTTGTTGACGTTGGTGAATGAGAAAAATCCTCTGGCATTGGTGCTCGATGGTCTGGATGAGCTGAGTGATGAGCATGGAGCTGATCTGTCCTGGCTCTACACTCCTCTACCTTGTCATGTCTACACTATCCTGTCTGCCAACACACAATCCACCGTGGCTCATTTGCTACAGGTCTCCAATTTCTCTAACTCTACTGATTTTAGCATGAAATAGCATTTTATTTTTCATACTTTGTCCAGCTTTTTATAATTTCTATCATTTTGTTTGTTTGTCTAATTTGTTTATTTCCGTCTGTTCTACATCCTTCTCCCATCTCTCTCAGACCCAAGCCAAGGTATCTGTTCTTACCATTCCTTCACTGAGCAGTGATGAAATCAAAGCCAGTCTGTCATCCAAGCTTGCGTCAGACTCTCGTCAGCTTCAAGAGGACCAGTGGACCCTCCTACTGCACTCGTGTCTCTACTGTCCTTTTCCTATGTATCTTAGATTTGCTTACAGGGAAAGCAAATATTGGACCTCCTTCTCCTCACCAGAACAGTGCTCACTTCCTGGGGATTTTAGAAACCTTTTCCTGATCCTCCTGTCACGTTTAGAGCGTGAGTATGGTGAGAATCTGGTGCGGCGCACTATGTTACTGATCTCGCTCTCACATGGTGGGGTGACAGAAGAGGAACTTCTGAATCTGTTAGGACATGACAGTCAGGTTGCTCAGGAGCTCATACAATTACACAATCAGACTGCAACCACATCTGGATACCCAGATGTACCTTATGGCATTTTGGCCCGGCTGAGGTGGGAACTCAGATATCACATTATGGAGGTAGAAAATAATGGGACATGGGTATTGTGCTGGACCCACAATGAATTCAGCAATGTCATTGCCCAGCGCTATTTGAAAACAGAAGAATCAAAGAAAGCTATCCATGTAGACATTGCAGATTATTTCAGCTGCAGTGCTTCTGATAGTCAGGTTTTCCAGCCACTTGCATGGATTAGGGAGGAAGATGGCAAGAAAAGTTATGTGTTTAATTACCGTAAGCTTCACGGACTGCCCTACCATCTAATACATTCAGGCCAGATTGTGTCTCTGCTCAGCCAGTGCCTCTTCAACTATGAGTTTCTGCTGCATAAAGTCTGGGGTTTATCCATCAGCCATGTAGAAGAGGATTTGAAAGCTGCTGTCATACTAAATAAGTAAGATACCTAGACCTATAGCTCTTTATCTGTATCTAGTAAAGTTATACTGAGTTGGGTAGTATGACGATCACTTGGTATTTGTGCTGTTGGTGTTTGTGCTACAGAACAGTGCCTGATATAAATGTGCTGGCCCAGGCTCTCTGTCTCTCACGCCCTGTGCTGTTAAAGGACCCATGCCAGCTGGCATCTCAGTTACTGGGGCGTCTCCTTCACATTGCGGCCCAGGATAAGCCTGTGGCTCCAGGTACTGTAAACAGGCACAAGACACATGTCACAGTCAGTGGAAGCTTTTTCATTATTGACATCTCTTTATTGCACTGGCATGCCACTGCAGGTGACCCTCAGCGCTTCTCTTACTTACATGACCTCTTGACACAGTGTCAGTTATCATCACTACCCGTCCTGGTGCCATCTTACAGCTGCCTCCTGCCCCCAGGAGGAATAACACACACACTACTTGCAGGTAAAACTGTATTACTGACATAATTGATTACCCTCTGAATTAAGCTCATTTAAGTACAAATATTACAGCATGTATTCATTACACACAATATGTTAATTTATACAGAGCACACTTAAAATGTGCCACTTAAAGTGTTTCATTTGCAAATGTGACTGTAGTTGTACATGCTGAGATGAAGTGCAAAATGAGTAAACAGGAAAAGTTGACAAGTTGGCAGCAATATTGACATAAAAGTAATAAGTGAGCGAGTCACTCTTCTGACCATAGTGCAGTAGAATTGACTTTCGCATTTAATCCATTCATGCAGTGAAACACACACATACACAATAGTGAATACTAGGGGGCAGTGAACATGGTGGGCAGCCCCTTATCTGCAGCACATTATTAAATAAGGCAGAAAGCAAGGAAAGGGATCACCTGAAATGTGACTATGTATATGTAATTAGGTAAATGTTTTACCAAATTGTGGACAACAGTTTTGTTGTCTTCATGTAAAATAGGTGCAACGGCAGCTGCACACTTATGGTTAAGGAAGCGGCATTGTGACTGGTAGGTCTCCGGTTCAATCACTACACCGACATGATACAACTGTAGTGTGCAAGCCATTGACCCGCCACCCCAACTGCTTCCTCTGCACCGTAAATAGGGTTGCCCTCTGCTTTGGGCAAGTGTGTTCACTGCCCCCTAGCGTGTCTGTTCAGTAGTGTGTGTGCTTCATTGCATGGATGGGTTACATGTGGAGGTCAAATTCCACTGTATGTATACACAATAGACACTTTTACTCTCATTTCAAATGAAATGATCTGCTTGTGATAAGACACCACACCTTGTCTACAGGTCATTTGAGTCCTGTAAAAGCACTGGCTCTGGGTAAGTATCATGCAGTATCATGCTCTGTGGATGGAACCCTTAACCTCTGGAAGTTGGAGGGCTCAGTAACCCTTGTCAAAACCATACCCAGTACAGTGGGCTCTGGTCTAAACTGTGCTCCTGAAGCACTTGCTCTCTGTCAGGAGGACACAGTATTGGTACTTATGATAGGACACAGACTTCAGGTACAGGAAGTGCATTCTCGAAAGGTGCTTTACACAGATTCAGTGTCAGTGGATGCTCCTATCATCACATCTACCTGTGATGGACAAATGTTGGTAGTGTTTTACGATGGCAGTCACATGGTCAAGGTAAGACAACTTAAGTTAGTGTGCTAGAGGTTTAATTAATATACATGCATAGTAATTATTAGGGAACTATATAACGTAATTTTTTGTTGTCTTTTTTATATATTGATAGGTGTTTGATTTATCAGTCTCCTGCTCACTGCTTCACTGTGTGAATGTCACTCTTGATTGTGAACCCATTTATAAAGAAAACACCATTCTGGTCTCCCACAACTCTGTTAAAGATTATGTCCTCTTTGGATATAGGTTAGTATCTATAGGTCAGTAACGGCACAATGTCCATCATATAAGGCTAAGCTGAACTGTACAAATGCCTAAGCAACAATATTCTGATCAATCAGGTTTATGTTTCTGAATATTCACAGACACTTACATATTGTATATAACCACAATGACATATTAATCACAATGACATATTAATCATTACAATGTTTCACCTTTATTAATTCAGTTGTACTATTACTTATGTCATTCAGTATCAGCTTCTGAACTGATTTGAATTGCCTGATCATGTACAGACCTGTTTAAATATTCATTCATATTCTGTCATAACTGCAAATAGGAATTAGCCACATCTACAGCACCAGTGTGTAGGGCTGGGAGTTTTCCCTACAAATATTTATCTTTCTTTTAATTATAAATGACTGACAGGATTAAATGAGCATATGGCAGAACAAACTATAACTTTATTCTACTAATAAAGTGTAGTAACAAAGTTTAGAAATAAAGTTTTATTATCATTATTATGATGATAATTATAAATATAAATTATAATATAAATTAATTCTAAACACATTTTCTGTGTTTAAAATGATATTAATAAATGAAACCATTTTAACAATAACATAATGTTATTTTGAATGTGCTGAGAGTTGTTTTGGAATGACTACACTTGTGGAGACAAAGGAAACCCCCTGTAGGCCACTCAACAGGCTGGTTAAAGCATCTAGCCTTGCTGTTTTGGTTTGTTTCTCACATTTTTAGTCAGTGTCTTTTTTCCTGTCTTTTTTCTCAGAAACGGCGGAGAAGCTGCTGTTTTCAGTGCTAGAGCAGGATCAGTATTGGCTACTCTAAAAGCACAGCATCAGGCTGCCTCCTTACAGGCTGTGCAAATGAACTCTCAGTACCTACTGCTCTGCTGCAGGTAGGATATTTTTATACTTTGTATTGTATTTAAAATACATGAACTGACCACATTTGTTATTTTGTTGTACATTATAGATTTTTAAGCCTTTTTGTTAGGTAAACATATGACTTTAAATAAACTACACCCCTAAGTAAGCACTTGCACAGTATCTGATTGTAATGAACATATTGTAGCATTATATTCTCTAATACAACCCTAAAATCTATTCTTTCTTTCTAACATATAAGGTATCCCTTACCCCTTAAGAGAAACAGTGATATAATACACATCGAGCTCTTCAGCACTGGTTCTTTCCAGTACCTGCGCTCTATTATAGGCTGCAGCCAGGATTACATTTCACATATTACTATCAATAAGGGTGGGACCCATATAGTGGCCTTTTGCCCCTCAACTTATAACGGGATCACAGAAATCATTTCCTGGAACATAGAGACTGAAGATCATAAACATCTGGCACAATTCCCTGGCCTTCTGACTGCAGGTTGGTTAAATAGTATTACACAGTACCATCTACATTATAGAGTAACATTAAAATCTGTACTGTAGAAATACTATTTTATTTATTTGATTTTAAAAATCTGTAATTTATCTTTCATGACCGTATCAATTATACAAGATATATATACTTGAAACTACGGAATATATTTATTTAGAGAACAATAAAAGTATTTTGAACATCCCATACAGAGATTTATTATACATATTTTTACAGGCATTATCCTTATAATCATAATCATCAGTTTTTTAAAGTTACATCAACAGTAGCTGTAACCTAGCATGACAATTTGTTTACAGCTATCTTGTATGTGTAGGCATATGTTCTGACCTGCGTTTCTGTCTGGGGTTCTGTAATGGAGAGCGATACCTACGCCTGTGGAATTTGGCTTCCAGAATCAGTGACCAGTCTCTTACATACAACATCCAGAGTGTACAGAGTGAAGGCATTGGGGAGATTATAGCTATGGATAAATATCCCAGGTAGACAGAAATAACCATAATGATTACTAATATTAATGAAGTCAATACTACGTTACACTACACTACAGTACACTACACTATACTACACTATACTACACTCTACTCTGCTCTGCTCTGCTCTACTCTGCCTGGTTAGGGAACCGGTCTTGTGACTGGAAGGTCGCGGGTTCGATCCCCACCCAGGTCAAGACTCGACTGAGGTGCCCTTGAGCAAGGCACCTAACTCCCCTAACTGCTCCCCGGGGGCCGTGGTTTGGGGCTGCCCCCCGCTCCGGGCAAGTGTGTTCACTGCCCCTAGTGTTCACTGGTGTGTGTGTTTGACTGCACGGATAGGTTAAATGCGGAGGTCACATTCCTTCTGTGTGCAAACACAGTAAGGCAAAATAGTTCACTTTCACTTTCATCTTTCATTTGTGTAAACTACTGTACTGTACTATTCTATACTATTTTGTAGTTATACAAGAATGTGGTTGAGCATTTTTTTATGTTATTGCACAGTTATGTAGTGTGTCGCAGCACATGCCCTGGTACGGTCTGGGTTTGGAATGTACGTCGAGCTCGGTTCAAGGCTCGGCCTGTTCTGGTGGAGTACAGCTTATTCACCAGTGATGATATTGTTTTTGTGCGAGACCTCAAACTTTACATCCTGACTGACCATGGCACTCCCACCTTTACTGATACACCAACACCAGTTTACCAGGTACAACTGTAATTTCAAAAATACTGCACTTGTATATAAACAGCAACAACTATATGGGAATTTATCACATACTTAGAGTACAAGTATTAAAGTATAGATGGGATTTGTAATACTAGGTTCACTGCCCAAATGCTATACAGAACATTACAAAAGTGTTCTTTATGGATTGTTGTACGGATATAAAGAATCAACAGTAAATCTAGGTGTATAATGCTTTAAATTTCTTTTTAAACCTTAGACCTCTTGGCAATACTTAAAAATAGGTGACAAAAACAAACAAAAGACCACTACAATCTGGATAAAAAATGTTTCTTCACTGGATAAAGGTGATCTGTAGTGATTATCCTTTTATGGATGTAGATTCAAAACAAGCCATTATTTTTTATCACCCATCTGTATAAAGCCCCAAAGCCTTTAGTTTTGATCTTTTGCTAATAGTAAAGCTTTGGAAAACATGCTTCAAATTTTTATGAATCTTTTTCTGGGCCTGTCTAGACCCTTCTGGTGTATGATCTTCTAACAAGAACCTACATTAGGAAGCAGTCTGGCCTTTTCATTGTACCCTGTCCTGAACAGGACTACCGGCTCATGGAGGGGGAGCTACTGCTTGGACTATCAGAGACTCGGTTAGAACTCTCTTAATGAAATGTTTGGGGGGGATATTAAATTATATTAGTTTCACCTTCACCTAGATTAAGTAAATAAACAGAATATTTGGCAATATATTATATCGGTTATATATATTGCATGATTTACATGGAGTGGATATTTAAAAAAGTGGATATAAAAACGTCTACACATTCTACACAGAATTGCAGGTTTTTGTGATGTAAAAAATGAAACTGAGATAGATCATGTCAAATAATTTCCCCAAATTTATTGTGATTTAACAAAAAATAAATTGAAGGGAAACACAGGGTCATGCATATTTTGAGCTTGTAAAATGAATCAGGTAAACAGAACACACTAGACACACTTTTGCCCCTGTTGGCTAATCAGTGGGCAGTGACCTGATTGGATAGTGGTTGGTGTGGTACAGTGGTAACATCACTGGCTCCCATGTGAGAGACCTGGGGTTTAATTCCTTGTCTGTGCTAGACCAATAAAAGTCCTTGGGCAAGACTCCTAGCACTATGTGGACCATACCAGTAAACTTATAAGTCACTCTGGATAAAAGCATCTGCCAAACGCCATAAATGTAAAAGTGGTCAGCTCAGGTGTAAAAACAGGATTAAAATTCACAATTCCTTGAACTTGTAAACATTTCAGTTAAAGGTGGAAAAAGATCTGACATGATTTAACTTGTTTTCGTATTTTACATCACAAATACCTGTAAGTTTGAAGGTGTGTGCAGATCCACTGTAGATATAGCAATTTGGCGTGATAGAAAAGTATACTGTAAAAAGAAATCAAACATGGAGTTTCTATACCTTTGACCTTAGTGACCATCTGATAATCTGGGACCTGGTCTGTGGCTACATTAAAGGCCGCATTAAAACAAAGCATAAGGATCCTTTGCTGTCCAGCTCCTTGACTGATGACAGTCAGCCCCTGAACATAACCTCTCAAGAAAGATCAAGTATGTGGTAATCTCCATATTTTAAATTGTCAGTCTCCTTGTAGCTTAAGTTATACCTATCTAATTTTACCTAAAACAACAATATATTTCATGTTTAGAAATATGGGAAACCTGTCACTCAGATGCATAGCACTAGTAAATCATACTATTAATAGTTGATGCATACTATCATATGTTCTTTATCCAGTTAAAATAAACCGAAAACCCATCTTCCTGCATGTTAAGGTACCTCAGAACAGTCTGCCAGAAAGAGGAGAGAGGAGAGTGAGTTTCAGAGGATGAAAGAAGTGCAGCAAAGTTTAGAGAAGGAAAAATACAACTCCATTGACCAGTACCTCCTCAGTGGAGATGAAAAGGTACTTTTAGATGAGAACTTTAAACACTATGTTTTGTTAAACCATATATTGTAAATGTACTTCTCCCTGATCACACTTCTCTGTTTATTTCCACCCCATTCTTTTTTTGGTCAGGTGGTCATATGCTCTTACTTCGCTCACCACTTAAATGTGTTCAGTGTCGTCTCCCGGGAGCATTTGCACACACTTGAAGATTGCTGTTCCCTTCTGGATCTCCGTACCGCGGCACTCACACACTCGGGAAGGTACCTGGTCATCTCTAACTACAGTGAAGCCCAGCAATCTCCTTATCTCACTCTCTGGGACACTCAGCATGGCAGGGTATGTTGGACTCAGTAACTAATATCCTAAACTAATATAGTTTCATATAATAGCACAGTACTGTTATATACACTGAAGTGCCTGAAAAACTGGTACACCAGTCTAATACTCAGTATTAGAGTACCCATGGGGCAGGGACTCCACAAGCTTGGAAATATTCTGTAGGCAATTAACACCATACCTCCTGTAGAATGGTCGACAATTCTGTTGTATTCTGACATGTTTGGTTGAGCATTGTCCTGTCGGAAGAGGCAAAACACATCATCAATGAATGCAAGACATGAACAGGTGTAACTCGCCAGAAAGGAGGCAAACATATCGTTTATCTGTAAGAGACGTTTGTAGACATACCAGCGGTCCCATGGAATGTCATGAAGCACATACCATTATGGAGCCACCACCAGCCTTGTCTGTATGTTTTTCTGGCACTTCAGTGTACCTTACCTAATAAATCAATAATAATAATCTGTAAATTGTAAAGAAAAAACCCCACATATTTTCTAAAAATCATCTTCTGTGATCTGTGTTTTTGTTGAAACAGGTGCAAAAGAGACTGAAAAATGAACCTGATATTTGTTGTGTAGCCATCACAGATGATGCCAGCAGAATTGCCTTTGGCGTTGGAAAACGTAACAAGTATGGTAGACTCACAGAGCCAAGCAATTGCAGTCTGTGAGATTTATTATGGGGTCATTCACACTTGCATTTATCACCTTTATCAGATGTCTTTATCCGGAGTGACAAAAGTGCTTTGTTCTCTCTATAAGTAACATCCTTGTGCTACATCAAAGCTACGCCACAGCACAAGCATACGTTTTGACTCATATTACACTCTTACACATGAATAGAAACATTTATGACTGTAAATATTTATCCCCTGCATATACAGACCTGTTCCTAGAAGACCCCAAGGTTTGTTAGAGAATATACCTAGACAAAAAGCATCAAGAAGTGCAAGGGGCTGTCAGAACAAATTTAGGACAACGTTTGGGGGGGGGGGGGGGTTCCAGGAATGACTGGGAACACTTGGCAAATTAACCTTAAATTTATATAGGTGGACTCTAGTCAACTAAATATGTGATGGCAACTGGTAGCAGCAGAGCTAAATTAGAGGTTTTACAGTAGTAGTGGTAAACACTTACGCAATCATAACTATCCCCTACTTCAATATTATGGATAAGTTTATGTTGATTTATGGCATATAATTCAATATAACCAATACTGCAGTTTGTTTTAGTTCCGGGTAACACTACAATGTGTAACACATAGGAGTGAATACTTAGGCAAGATAATGCACAGGTGTTATTGCTGACTATAGTTTTGGTATACTGTATTTGATTTCTTTCTTAGATTAAAAGTGTGGGAGCCTTTTCTAAGAAAGCACAAGACAATCTTGGGGTATGGAAATCTGCAGCTGAGTGTGTCCAGCAGGCTTTACATCACCGAAGGAGGATCCAAAGCTGTTTTGCTAGCAGGTATTATCAAGCACTGACCAGTGTTACAGTGAACTTTGAAACAGCATTATGTTGTGATTAAGTGGTCCCTTTGATACCTCATCAGGTTTGCAAATTTATGAAACTGTCTTTGCACACTAATGATTATCTGCCATTTAATTATAGTCATAAGTTATTTATTTATTATCTGTGGAAGTTGAATTAATGTTAGAATAGATAGATTTTTTCAAAATCTAATTTTTAAAATACATTTTGACTTACTGCCAATTATTCAAACGTAATAAATAAAGTTAATTACCACATTTATAATAATATATATCAGGTTCTATCACATTACTCTTAGTCACACTATGACTATGTCTCAAAGTACATAGCCTAGCACCAGGAGACATCCAGAACAGAACATAATGGTTATGTTCCACACCATTGTTATACACTGTTATACACTGTATGTGGGCACCTAACAGGCACCCATATGTGCTTGTTATATATTCAATTCTCCCCTCCCAACACCAATCAAAACATACCCTTGATGCTGTTACAGCCTAGACACTTTTGTAAACAGTGAAGCCAGTTGAGAGCATGAATGTCAGGAGAAAAGACCTGGCACACAGTCAGTGATCAGTGGGGTTGAGGTCAGAGATCTGTGGAAGCCACTACAATTTATCCACAGCAACTATGGTCAACTTAACTTTTTGCAGAGGGGGATTGACATGCTGGAACATGATTGGGCATCTAGTTCCAGTCAAGGGAGATTTTAATATTACAGCATAATACTAGACAACTGTGTGGCAACAGTTTTAGGAAGAAGCATGTGTGGGTATGATTACCACATACAATTCTGTTCATATAGTGTTATCTGTTATCAATTGACAGCAGCAAACTAAGTAACTTTGTCTTCCTGCAGATCAGGTGAGTGTGTGGGACCTTGATGCTGGGACTGTGTTGTCTGTCTTCACTCCTGACTCCAGAATTCAGTGTCTATCTGTTGTGGGAAAAGAGAATTGTACTCTCCTACTGGGATTCAGTGACATTTCTACTCTTATCAGCATGACGCTTAGCAAACAGTGCGTCACCACAACAAGTAAAATTACAGCCCATGACCAACTGTTCGGGGAGTCCAGCAGCAGTGAGGACGAGGAAAACTGACAGATAAATAGTAAAGATGGTTGTGATGTTGCAAAAATGAATAATAAAACACAGTATACTGTATACTGTATGAGGAAGTAAGCAATGGAAGAAAGACTACTTGTCAGCAAAGAGATCCATCATCTTCTGTTCCTTTATTGGTCACAAGGTCCTGGGTTTTTTAAAAAAACTACAGTCCTCAGCTATACAGAATTCCAAATCTTCTGTTCCTTTATTGGTCACAAGGTCCTGGGTTTTTAAAAAAACTATACAGCTATACAGAATTCCAATGGTATAGCACTGTGTAAAGATTCAGAGTTATTGTTGACAATTTTGAATTTAACATGTCCTTTGCTGGTGGTAAAGGCCCCTTATTTTACACAAGATGTATTTACCAGATTTAAGTTGTTGCCACAATATTTGACATGCGCGTCTTAGTCATGATTATGTTACGTGTCTTCTGATGTGTTTTTTTTTTTTTTTTAGCTCTGAGTATTACTATGCACATTTTGCAACTTGACTTTCCTGTTTCTTGTCACATGAACATCCTACAAGGACTGTTCCTCATTAAAACAGCTACAAAAAATTCCCGTCCTTTTCACGGCATTGTGGCTTTCATTTAGTATAATTAGATAATATGGTATATGAAATAATATGATAGCATATGTGGTAATACCTAAAATAGCTTTTTATATAAAACTAATATGAAAATTGAAAAAAAAAACTTTCACGAACTTTACTTGTGATTCAAATCGCAAAATTTAAGGCACACCAAATGAAAATTAAAAACCTTATACGGACAACTTTTTAATGGATATTTTAGCTAAATCATAGCTACATTGAGGAAGAAAACAATGTACTGTAATCAGAAATTGCAATAACCTAACCAAATTACATGGAGCCTGGAGCTAGATTTACTGCATAAGAGCTAAGCCTTGACTGCTAGCAATTATATATAAATATATCAATGGAAACAATGGAAAAAATGAGTCAATTTTTTTTTTTACCAAAACACTGGGATCTGCACTTTCCACCACGAAACTTCCATTACAACCAAGAAAATAATGAACGAGGAAAAGAAAATTCAGAAAAGAATCCATACGTTTCAGGACTAGCTGCTGTAATTTGTTTTACACTGTAGTGTCAAAAAAGTTTTTACTCACCCTTGTAAATTACAATAAAATCTTTACAAAAATCTTTTCCTGGCGGTCTGAAAAGGGAAGGATTTTGCCTTAGATGGATGGAATAGAATTAAAGAATGCGTTTTGCCAGTTATCGGAAACAGCTAAGGTTGCTTACAGCAGCTTTAAGATACCAGGTGTGCTCATATCTACATTATTTCATTCAGTCAGCCTGTTTCAAAGCCCTGTGTTTGGCTTGTTTGGGCAGGTTTGTACATGTCAGAAGAACTGTAGTGTGCAAAGATATACCAGATTCAGTAGTGATAAACAGGTTTAATTACCAAATTGTGGTATAATGATTTGAAGTCTGAAAACAGTCAAACAAGTGGAATGATAAAACAGTGAATGTCTTTCCTACAAAACAAAGTCGACAAACATGAAGTCAGTAAAAAGAGACTGATCTAGTAGGTAAGCATTTAACTTTCGTTTTCCACATAATGCTATAAGAGGCAGGGAGGTTCTTAGAGCCACGGGTTGAACTCGGCTTGTGCAATTCCGGTCGGTAACGTGATCATATGACTTCCTTACTGTTTTCTAGTTTTGATTCTGACAGTTCAGGAAGACAGAGGACGCAGGAGCTTCACCTAGATTTACCGACTTACTGAAAACCCGGCTGACTTTAGCACCGGACACGGCGGCAGAAATGACACACGGATCCGCGGGCTTGATAGTGGCTGTCCTCGTGTTGACGACAGGTAGATATTTACAGTGTTTACTAACTGAAGGCAGTCAGTGCTAAAATCGTGATTTCCCCCAACAAAACAGATCAAATCAGCACATTTTACAGCTTTGTCTTATCTGTTAAACCTGTCAAAACGTGCGAAAGTCTTCATAGACACATGGACGCATGAATAAGACAATAGAGGCTATTTTAGGTGAAAGTGGAATCAGTAATGTGTCCTAACCTGCCTGTGAGGGTTTCATGGCTGAAATAAACCAGGAAATAACAATTCTGATATTTGTTTTTGCTACAAAATGCGTCGTAGTTTAAGCTTGAAATTGAATACAATGTAATTAAAGCTGCTATTCATGTTAACTACAACTCCAGTGTTAATGTGGATGTTCAGACACAGTAAACACACTTCAGTACAAATCAATGTTCACAAAGGGGTTTTCTATTTTGGTTTATTTTGTGTGTGTGTGTATATATATATATATGTGTGTGTGTGTGTGTGTGTGTGTGTATACATGTATACAAACACACACACACACACACAGACACACACACACATATATGTGTGTGTGTGTCTGTGTGTGTGTGTGTGTGTGTGAGAGGAAATCATAAAAGTTTCGACAGGTCATGTGCTACATTCTCACGTGATACAGCCTCGACACTGAAAACTTCAGTGTCGAGGTTATAATGCTAGGTCGATTTTGTTGCTACGCGTTACAATTTTATACCTTAAAATGTTTGTTTTTTTTAAGTTATATCATCAGATACACTTTGCACGTGATATGATTTGTTTGCACACGTCTCAGTTTCCAATGTAGAGTTGCTTCGTTTGCTTTTTCACTTTGTATAAACACAGAGAAAGCCTTAACTCGCTCTTTTCACTTCCCTCAGCTCTTACTTTAGCTCAAGATGATGCCAGTCACCCAAAGACACCTGCCAACGTGATACCTCCTGCTCCATTTGTCACCACACCATCTCCAACTACCACTACTCCAAAACCGACAACCCCCCATCAGAACATAACTACTACTACTCCACCTCCCCACAATACCACCACAGCCATTACAACGACTGCTCCTCCACCTCCCCACAATACTACCATCGCCAACGTAACTACTGCTCCTCCGACTCCTCACAATACTACAACTGCTAACAAAACTACCGTTTCTCCAACCACCCACAAAACTACAACAACACCCATTACACCCGCTCCAACACCAACAACCAACGTGACAGTGGGTAATTACACTGTGCAGAATGGAAACAAGCAGCTGTGTATTATGGTTCAGGCGGCAATCAAGATCACAGTCAACAACAGTGATGTAAGTAAGATTGCCTATATTAATGATTGAATGTCATGTTTCATTGCAGTTGCTTTTTGTTATACCCTTAAATATCAATGCGTTTCAACACAATTGTGTTAGTAAGGATGACAGTCTTTAATGGATAGTAACATTTGCATTTTTATAATTTACTTTTTTTTCACTGACCTATTGATTAACCCATTTTGTAGATGGCAGGCACCTATATTATTCCAGGAGGTCAAGGCGGTAATGGCACATGTGAAAAAAATACTGCCAATCTGAAGATTACTTTAAAAGAAGGATACCTCTCTATGACTTTCTACAAGGTATGTCCATTTTATTTTAAAGTGAACATTTTAAGTCATCATATTTAAAATTATATTAGCTGACAGTGGTGTATTATATTCCTCCACATGCAAGTCTTCTTGACAAAGTAATCCTGTTTTAACAGAGTCTGAATTAAATTAAACAAGACTGATTGGTTTAAACCAAGTGTTCGGTTTATAACTCTATATAGTTGCCTGTTATGCCAATAAGCAAAACAATATATGAAATAAAATCTGTTTAACAGAACAGAATAAAAAGTCACAACTTTTGCACATTGGTATAGAGTTGTTAATACATACTGGCAGTTTAAAAGGGAAGTTGAACTGGAAGAGGAACTAAGCTGATGGTATGCTGTTTATCTGCTACACTAGGCAGCCTAGTACCCTCTAAGAAACCAGCTGATATATGAACATGGCATGTGACATGCACCGGTGTGCTTCTGATGCTACACTGACCAACTTGTTGGTGTGGTACAGTGGTAACATTATTGGCCCTCATGTGAGAGACCAGGGTTCGATTCCTGGTCTAGGCCACCAGTCTGTACTACACCAATAAGGGTCCTTGGGCAAGACTCCTCACACTATGTTGGCCTACCTGTAATACCAGTAACCTTGTAAGTCGCTCTGGATAAGAGCGTCTACCAAATGCTGTAAATGTACATTCCTACAAGAGTTTGGGTTACAGTAATAATTCATAATTAGGATTGCACATATTCTTTTCATATTTAGCAAAATATCTTTTCTTGAATTCTGCAGAATTACTCTGAAATAGTCTGATATGAAATTTGGTTAAAAATGGCCTTTTCTTGTAAGTGATGTCTCAGATGAAGAAGCCAGAGTCACATGTGGTATGAAATGACTTTTCTGGTGTGAATCATCATCTGATTCACGTCCCTATTGGTGTGTGTGTGTGTGTGTGTGTGTGTGTGTGTGTGTGTGTGTGTGTGTGTGTGTGTGTGTGTGTGTGTGTGTGTGCGCATGATTCTGCTAACTAATGCACCTTTTGATATTTTTCAAAGAATGACACCTCAAACATGGTGTTTGTCAGTGCTGTGGATGTCAACCTGAACTATGCCTTCAATCCTGGAGGTAGGTGCAACATCCTTTTTCTTCTAACTGGACATTGTTCATGCATCTTAATATCAGCTTTCTACTTATTTGCATGGATAATTGTGATTGTTTATATTTTATTTATTTATTTTTTTTAAATGCAAAATACGTAACACATTTTGGACAATTTAACTTAAAATATTTGTTTTTGTATTTACAGTTTACTGGGACTTTGATCACCTGTATTTCTTGTCATGACATTTGCTGATTGCTCTCTCTCTGCCACTATCTTCTCTGTTCACATGATAACTATCAGCAGTTTTTACTAGCACTTAGTCTAAAACCGCATCAGGCTTGCTCTTTCTCATACGTGAACTTTGCTTCCTAGAAACAGATAAGCAGGGTAAATAATTCGGTCTCACTGAACTTCACTGTCTGAGATTGCTCAATTTAAGCACATGGTCGTATAAAATACCATTCATGATTTGATGATGTTATTCGTCTGTAGCAGAAATACATGTATGTGAAGTCAAGTGTGGGTTTGCATGTTCAGATCAATTGTTAGCAGCAGTTTCATGGACAAAAGTTCACAATGGGTGGTAAATTACAAAGATATCTGGACAAATGGACCAGACAGCTGAACTTTACAGACAATTTTCAAACTGACATGCTGATCTATCTACTGACATTTAATCTATTGCATTTTGCACCTATGTGATTTTGGCTATACTTAAACATTAATAACTGAGGTTTTGTTTTCCCTCAGAGCTCAAACATTTGAAGAGGAAGAATGATACATTGCAGCTTTTCAGCATGAAAACAGGTAACTCCTATTCCTGCAAGTCAGAGTCAGTCTTCTTGGGCAAAGGTGCCTACCTGGAGTTCAGTCAAGACAGGATGCAAGCCTTCAACTTTACCAACAACCAGTTTGGTCCCAGTAAGTAGAATTTCATTATCATTGTCATCATCTTAAATGCATACTGTATATACTGGATATACAGTTTATGTGTAGTATAGGAATTTATTAGCCTGACTCCTTTGCATTTTTAATTTGCTCTGAAAAAGTAATTGCATTAGATTGATATTATATATATTGATTGATATATATAGATTGATATCATATATATATATATATATGTATGTATGTATATATATATATGTGTGTGTGTGTGTGTGTGTGTGTGTGTGTGTGTGTGTGTGTATGTATGTATGTTTGAAAGTTTGGGATATTTTATATATATATGTTAACACATATAACATACCACATCAATATTATAAATTAGAAATGCCCAAAGTGTGTTTTGGGTTTATTATCTGGCATTAGAAAAACTTGTCAATTTAACAGCGTCCAACCTAATTTTGAATTCCACCAAACCAATCATGTGGCTGAACTAGAGTTACAGTCATTTCAAGTTTGGTTGACGCACACAGCACAGAGTGTAGACATAGAAGTGGCTTAGCCCACGTGCTAATGTTTGGTTTACTGCAGGTGTGCACGACAGTACTAATTCACAACTTGGTGAATGTTGAGCCCTATCCAGACGGGATTAGATTTTTCCTGGGGTAATTCTCTCGTTTATGTGGGGTCCTCTGTGACTTTTTTCCCTTCTGGAAAGGCCGTGCCTGCTTCTTGAGAGAAAATGTTTTTCACTGAACTCCGCGGTCATATGATCATTTTTGTCCCGTCCAGATGCACATCTCTGAGGTTGTACAGAAAGACACAGCCTCACGTTAAATAAAATACATTTTTGGCAACACGGCATAGTTAGACACTGAGCGTGCGTTTCCAAAGAAATATCGATATCATGTGAGTGAGAATGCTAGAAAGTCACTGGTCCTCCTGTTTTTCGTACAGTCCAAATGTAAAAGTTTTATCAGAGTGGAATTGCGAAATACTTTTACAGACATCCCCCTGCGAAACTAATCTAATCTAATAGTTTTGTTAGTTTTCTTTTGTTTACATTTTTAAAGCTGCTTGAATTCATACCGAGAATATATACAGAATATTTTGTTTATTTATTTGTTTATTTATACTTTTTTCCGTCTATATACGGAAAAGGATATAGTATAGAGGTGGATTTTTGAGATTTTAGTTTGTTTTAATACCTACTTTTATTTAATTTAAATTTACTTTGTTTTCCTGCAGAAGTTGATAGCTTTAAGATTTTATACTTTTAAGAATTAAGATTATTTTATTTATTTGGGGTTGACCAACAAATTTTGTGTGTTCCATAAAACATGAAACCAGAATTCAGACTTTTTGTTGTCTATTACCTGTATTTTTTATGTGGATGTGACCAAGGAATTTAGTTGTCTAGTTTGTCTGTGTTCTCCTGTAACACTGGAAGTTTCTGACTGTTTTATTTGGAATACAGTGAAGTAAGATTCCATAGTACAGTTCTCAAGTTCTGATGGAAAATAAATACAATTTAAACCAAAATTTGCCTTTTGATATCTTCACCTCTCATTTAGCAGTAAAAAGAACCTTTAAGTGTAAGAGAAATATTGATTTGATTTATATTTTGATGTGCATCTATATCGAATGATATGAAAAAAAATATTGTGATAAGATTTCCCAGCCCTGCCCTTTAGTACCATAATAGCAAAATACATTTCTTATAATCCTACAGTGCTTAGAGTATGAATCAGTTTTAATACAGTTTATGTTAAAATAAAAGAATAAATGATATAGAATAAAAAGAATAAAAGAAATAGAAGTGTCCTGAGACACAGGATGTTTTGGACCGAGGAAACAAATGCTCTGCATAGTTCATTTGTAACTAAAATAATCAGGTTGTTATATTTTGCAGGCCATTTTATTTGAAATCTTTTTAGATAATTTTTGTTTCTGTGCTGTGCTTGGATTTGAGTAATCAGGCATCTGTTTATCTGTCACTGCAGTGGACCTGTGCCAGGCTGATAAGCCGGACTTCCGAGTGGCCATTGGCGTAGGTGTGGTGCTACTCATTCTCATAATCATTGTAGTCGTGGCTTACCTCATCAGTAGGAGAAGGAGAACAGATGGTTACCAAACTCTCTGATAGGGAGAGTACATCAGAGCAATCAATAAAGGGACATCATCACCACCACCACCATCATCATCTGTGCATGTTATATCTAGCATGGTATGTTAAATGATTTTATTAAGCATATCCTGCTTTTGGATTTGACGCTTGCTCAATAAAAACCTGACATTTAATCCTGATACTGCCCCCTAGGGTGCACAATACTAAATGTAAAATCTGAGATCACTAATACGTTATGATACATCGTAATATTCCAATCTCATTTTTTAAATACAAGTTCAAACTATTGTCCTGTGCTTTCTTTGCTGTGCCTTAAGTGTCTTTAAATCATATATATGTCCAGCTGTTTGAACAATATAACCGTCTAGGCCATGATACCTTTACTGAAATATTTCAGACTTTAATCCAGATGTTCACGATAACCGGATCTCATTGTAATTAGCATGTGTGGAGCCCAGATCTCAAAAGGAGCTATTTATTCTGCCTGTAGAGTAATTTAATTTCCTTTCTTATACATAATATATCCAAATTGCCCAAATTAGGCTTATTCAACTTAAATTGTTCACACTGTGAGGACATCTGATACAAATAACAGTTGAAATGACCCCGTTGACCGAATCAATTTTCAGCTAGTACCTGAATTTCTGTAGGGAAAAGTCACCATTATATTTTGTGCCATTTAAACTTAAGACTTGTCCTCAGGGATATACAATCACTTTTGACATGTTTCTAAACCCTCTGCACTGAAATTAGAATATAAAAATATAAGGGATGTTTTTTATGTCTGTTGTAAATGATGTTGCTGTTTTAATCATGTCTGTTTTTATGAAAATCATTCTTTGTTTAAGGATTTAAGGGATTTATGATAAAAGAAACAAAGCATTAGATTTAAATGGAGGTTCTTGAGAGAATTGGAGCAAAACTGACAACTATGAATTTTGAAATGTTAAACCTGATAGTGATCTCTAGTTCTGTTTATAATGTGCTAGTTTGCCTAGGAATTGTGCTTGTACTGTGTGCATGTAAACTGTTTGGTTAAAAACTTTCCAACAGTTGGCAATGTATCTCTTTGTTTAGCCTCATGTATTTTCCAAGAATGGACAGTGCCTCCAAAAGAATAAAGGGACTTTTCCATGAACTTGTGAACTTGTGAATTTTCTCTTGAATAGCTTTCATTTTGTAAACTGAACAAACATGTTGTTTATTAAAATTATTGTAATATTTTTTTCAAGTTTTAGATATTACAAAAATCATTTGACCATAGCCAGCTATTTGCTGAATAACTGGAATGATAGACTCTGATAAATATCTTTACCATTGTTCAACAAACAAACAAGTACCTTTTTAAAAAAAAATCTACAATCAGGTCTCTTTCACAATAACCATTGCCCCTTTGCTCTGTCAGTGATAGAGTACTGGATACTCAACAGTAAAACTGCAAAGCATGTGGAAGAATGTTTATTCAACTCTAAACACAAACCAGACATGGTGTTCAACAGATTCAACCCCCTCTGTGGAAGCCCTTGGGTTTGATACAAAAATCATAAACTAAAATGACTCCTAATGCACAAATACATATATAGCTCTCTGTATTAATGTAACAATTTATAGCAACAGAGTTATCTTTGAACCCTGCAGCTGTGCTCTGGCTCCAGATGTTTTTCGGGGTCAGATTTCTCTGCACGGGGCGGAACTTAGCAACAGTGAATCTGAAAACAGGCACAGATCAACAGTCTGCTCTGTACAACAGTTTTCAGTATTTCAGTATACATGCCATCTAAGAGAACAAGATAAGCAAATATGACAGGTACGTTTCTTAAACTTCTAAATGCGTTTTCTTCTTGTTTAAGTGTAAAGCTTTGGGAAGTGACAGAGGACTTTACTTCAGTGGACCGTTAGGTAATTGAACTTCAGCTTATTTTGTAGCCAGTAACACACTCATGGGGCTGTTTTCACAATTTTATATGCCCAGACAGAAAATTACATTAAAACTTGCTCTTGCTGAGGAGTGAGTTTACATTATATAAAATAAAATTCAAGCTGAAAGATTAAAATGATGTGTGGATGTGTCTTAAAAAAGACAGCAAATCTATATAGACAGCTTGTTGTGACACCCTAGTAGCTTATCTTGAGAAGAATGTGTAGAGGGTTTAAATGATGTAGATATAGAGTGATCTAGAACGTCTACACACTCCTGTTAAAATTGAAGGTTTTGAGGTGTAAAAAAGATATTAGATAAATCATGTTTAAAGTAATAGAGGTATCAACTAACAAATTAAAATAAAGTAAAAACAAATAGAAATGTTTTGGAACTTATAATAACTGAGATGCATAAGTGTGCACACTATTTTATAATGGAGTATAAATTATCCAACAACATTTAAATTCATTTTAAAGTAATATATGCCTGTCATAAGAACAGTGATCACAATTTTTGACCAAATAAAGACCAGATCTGTACAATTTTCTTGACATACTCTTCATTTTAATGGCCTGCTAAAGACATTGGCTGCAACAAGCAAACAAAGCTTGTATAATATCTCAGTGCAGAAGTATTGATCAGAGTTACAAATACTTTCCAAAACAGTAGATGTACTGTATGACACTGTAAAGTCCATCAACAACAAGAGGAGAAAAGTACTCAACATCGTTAAATGTGACATGAAACTCTCATATTCTTCACAAATCTGATATATAAGAGTAGGGTGGTGGGATCAAAGGCCCTTTCTTACACGGACACTTCTCACTAACATATTCTCTCAATCAGTCAACAAACCCGCCTAAACCAATCCATCTGACAAAATGTGCTGACATCACCAAGATAGAACCATTTGGGCATAATAATATATTTGGTGTAAAAAAAAAAAAGCAAGACAGCTCATCACCCAAAGAACACCATATCCATTATTAAGCATGGTGGTGGCAGCATGGCTACGTCTTTTGGCTGGGACTGGGATTGTAGACTTGGGGTGTCTACATTAGGGATCAGACACCAGATGCCACTGTGAAACAGTGCACTGTATGACATGATTAATAATTCTGTGAAACAAGTAATGTACATATATATTTTCCTTCATAACTAATATTGGTTTATAATGTTCAATATATATGAAAACAGTCTTGGTGTCCTGTATGTTCCCAAAATCTTTCTGTAAAAGACAGTACTTCCCCTCAGTCTTTGTTTGGTCAGCATGGACCTGGCCTGTGAATGTCCATAACCAAGCAAGCAGTTCAAAAACAACTGTACACATGTGCAGCACAATTTCAAAAATGAACTGTGGGGTATGATCGTACTGACCCTATTTTGAGATCAGGCAAGAAAAACGTCTAGATTTGCCTAGGCCTATATAAAAATGGTTAGTGTATCAGGGTTACTACACAGCTAACCATAGTCATCATATTTCTGTTAGCCACTACTAATAGCAAGGATGTCAACTATTTTAAGTTGACCTGAAAATTAATTTATTCATTGATTGGTGGACTTCAACAGAAAAGTTCTCAATGTCACTGTGCATTTGTGACTCCATTAATTCATTCTCTATCAGTTAATGTCCATCAGTGAACAGTTGACCAAATCAGACTTTAGACTTATATAATAAATTTGCTGTTTATGCACTTTTTATGTAGCACTTTGTATATAGGATCATGTGCAGGCATACTGCCTGTACACATACTGAAGGAGTCTAGTCCTTTACCGGTTGAGTGGATAGTACGGATTGTTTAAACATGTAATTTCAGACGCAGCTGCATTTATAGTGAAAGAGTGAACTTTAATGTCCATCAGGTCACTACATCCCTGATTAGAGTTTTTGCAGGGTCGGAGGTCAGTCTTTCATCCCATTTGAACACAATAAACCTAAATGTCCCTTAAATAGGATCCAAAATAAGCAAAGCGTCTTTGAGTGTCTATCAGTGGTCTGTTGGGGGCATCAAAGAATAAGAGCTAAATCAATAAATCAGTAAAATCAGTGCAGATATTTGGTCATTTCATTTGCTACATTATTTACACCGAGACTGATGAATAATATATAGTAAACACTATATTTGATGAAATTTTAGGGGAAACTGGTCTTCCCATGTAGTCTTAAAGCTTTAAAACCAAAACAGAGAAGAAAACATACATAACATATAACATAAACAGACAGTATTGACAAATAAAGACATTATAACTAGTGTAAGGGGGGTGTATGTGTATGATGTATGTGCATAATGAGGTAGTGTATTGGATATAAAAGGGTATGAAAGAAGATATGAAGCTATTAAAAATGAATATGTATAGAACTCTGGGTTGTATGGCTTAGGAGGGGGTCACTTAGTATTAAAGACTGAGTCCAGGGGGAGCCCATGACATCTGAGGATAGGAGGAGGGAGCATCAGAGGGCGTGTGAATCTAGATCCATAAGCCCACCACTACCCCAGATGGAGGTCGGCCGGGGCCGCCAGCTCCAACCTCATTAGCCCTTTTAAATCTTTGCTTTCTAGTGTCTAAGTGCATTAAAAGAGGTTTGGTACAGATGGAGTGAATGTGTACCTCTTCTAATATGTGATGTAATAAAACAGGTGGGGTGCCCCCAAACAGGGCCTCTTCGGGCCCCTCATTGCGCACCCCACCTGGCCCTATTCTAGTTGGATTGAGTGTTGTTTTCTTGGTTGGGTGAGAGTTGGAATGTTAGATATCTAATGTGTGAAGCAAATTGTGCTCAGTGCGTGTTTGTGCTCAAGTGACTGATTGCATGTGAACAGGAATTTATCACCGAACAACATAGAGATAATTATAAAAACAATTTGTTTTAGTGTAGTAGCATGTATACTATATAAACAGGGTAGCTGTAGGCTTGGGGTTAAGGAACCCACCTTGGGACCAGATGGTCCCCAGTTTGAGCCACGCAACTGCCAAGCCTTGACTAAATTGCCCTTGAGCAAGGCATCTAAGCATCAACTGCTTCCAAGGCGCTGTGGATAAATGAGCTGCCCACCGCTCTGGGAATGTGTTCTCACTGCCCCTATTTTTCACTAGTGTGTATGTGTGTGTTTCACTGCATGAATGGGTTAAATGGGATGGGAGGTGAATTCCACTGCACATTGGTCAAAAGAGTTCTCACTTTCACCAATAGTCAATGAAACACAATAGCTATATCCTGTTTGTGATCATTTGAACCTTGACTGTTTGTTGAGTATCCCATTTGCTTTGCATTTTGGATTTGTCTGCCCTGTGTTTTACAGTAATGTTCATGATGGCATACATTTACAATATATGTTGTCTCCATAGGAGACAGAGAAAATGTGCCACACCCAGAGTAAGCATTGTTCTGCCATGGTAACACCAAAGTCCAGTCAGAACTCCTAAAGCATCATTCTACATGCACATGCAGTACTGACCACTCAAATATTTTAAGTCGAATCCAATTACCACCACACATATACAAACAGACTTTGGACAATACCACTTAACACTCATTATTTGCTTTAATTTACCAAGCGTTTGATATCGTGTTTGCTATTCTGATTCCAACTTTGTTTTGAATGTCTGATTTTTGGCATTTTTCCTTGAATATTTGCATGCAAACATCAAAATACAGACCATAATATTAAGAACTAAGATTCACTTTTAAAAGTAAAGATTGTGGTTTGTTCTAAAAGCACTGTTACCTGAACACTTCTGTTTGGTGTTATTAATTTCATGTTTCACAGAAGAAGGTGATATGGAGAGTATTGTCACTAGTGCCGTCAACACAGCAGAGGAAACAGGAAAACTAGTGGAGGTCAAGTTTGAGAAAATCCCCTATCGAACTCAAAAGTACCTGGAAGCAGAACCAAAAGCTTTAGGGGTGTGTAAACCAAACACTGACATTTTCACCACTTTAGACCCAAAACATTGCTCACAAATGACTGTTTCTTTGCTCTCATTCTGTCTTTCACAGGTAGCACAGATTATGCTGAGTATTTTTGTTTTCAATGCCATGGGTGTGCATTTGAGTTATTTTCATTCCAACGCATCAGTCGTCAGCATTGTTTTTTCTTCAATTGTAAGCATAACAACTTTACACTTGTCTTTTTGATTCTAATGCTTTTCATACTGCAGAGTATAATAGCTGGTAGTGTGGCAATAGCTGCACAGAATCTTCACTTACCGACAGTAAGAAAAAATATTGTCAGCATACACTTTAGTACAATTTGTTACAATTATTCCACAATATACAGTTATTTTTTACAAATTTTCTCTCGTTCTGTGACAGCTGAAGGCCTGCTTGGGGATGCAGGTTTTGGCATGTGTGTCGTCAGTGCTCTGCCTTATGATCAGTATTGAAATAATGGCAGAACTTTCATTTATTGGCTACTGCTGGGACCAGTATCACAATAGCACATATCAAGAATCAATGTGTGAAAGACTGTCGGTAAGACAGCCTTTATAACCTATCTCTCTCTCTCTCTCT
>JAOVVF010000042.1:13846263-13864981 GCA_028565595.1 Duopalatinus emarginatus | reverse complement strand
AATATAATACACATACATTTAAAAAGAAAAAGCAAAACTTGCCTTGCAAGAACTTAATTGTTAGACATTAAAGGAAGATAATAAGATTCATATTCTTAAACTACTTTGCCTACTCACAGGCCATTGAAGAGCATCTCTTAGGACTTCAGCTGCTCATACATGTGACTCAGATTGCAGTCTCTGCCACCTTGGCTGGCTTCTGCTGCAAAGTAATTCAGTGCTGCTCACCGAGGGACAATGTTGTAAGAACTCCACACCTGATGTTGCAATCTTGATAACAGTTTACCTCAACTTCAGTTCACCTTTGTAGTAACTTTGCTTCTGCTGCTTTTTTTCTTTCAGCCTGTTATTATAGTGAATGCACCCCCAGGTCCACAGTGATGGCAGAATCGCAACCTACTTTACTAATGTTTTGATGTACAAACATGCATTATAAATATACTTATACTCACATATTTGTTACATGTATACCACGTACAGTACCTGAATTACATGATAATGTGGTAAACTGTTAAAATTAATAATTAAGTTTAGTCTTCAATAGTCCAAATTTTATTTTGTGTCATTTTAAAAGCTATTTATCTTCAGGAATATATATGCTTTTTGTATATAAGCTCAAACGGTGTTTGCTTCTGTGATCAAAACTGTTTTTTATTCTGACAACAATGATTCTCTATAACTGTGAGTTGAATGAGGGGAATTTTAGGGATTTATTGTATTAATAAACATTAAATTAAGTGAAAGGGTGATTCAGGGCCATAAAAATCTTTTCTGATTTTTTTTTAATTTGTGTTCAACCTGTCTGTCTTACAGACAGTGGGATCTGTGTATAAATAAATTAATACATAAATAAATGACAGTAGTATTTATACTTGTGTGCAAAAAAAACTTGACTAGCCTGTGCTCCCTCTCCAACACACACACACACACACACACACACACATAATAAAGCCATAATCCTTGCCCAACAGGGCACACGTGTTCAAGCACTATTGTAGTTTCTTCAGGAAATGCACATCTAGTATTCTTTTTACAAGTGCACTACACAGGCTGTAGTCTTTAGTAATGTTATTACAAAGAAAGCTTCAGCCTCAGAGCAACCTTCGAAAAGTGTGACTGTCTGCTAAAGCATATTTGAAAGGTAAGATAAGACCTGTTCTCGAGACCATATACAGAAATGTGGGTGTGTTGTAGTCCAGTCCGAAACTTTCTGAGATTCTGTAACATTTTTTTACACATGCTGTTTAAGCCAGAAGCAAAGTCATTTCAGGTGAAACTGTGCTTTTAGTAATGTTTGAAATGATCTTGCGGTAAACTATACAGACCTGTGCAAAACACTACAGGACATTTACCTTCACATTTACTCACTGTCTGTACTAATTGTCTTTTTTATGAACACAGTGAAAGCTAGACAGTGTGAGACGGGTTCTGCAGGATGGAGAAATTACAGATTCCAAATTTACAGACATTGAGCTGTTTGCAATAAATCAGTAGAACAAGAGCATATAATGTTGTACAAATAATTTATATGTTGTAAATGCTCAACACAATTAATATCACATGTGTTTACTCCAAATTCAACACAAAACACCACTTTTAAGGACTACTGTTCAATCCCCTGAACAGAATCCCTCGTAAAAGATTTCATTTTAAGAGTACCCTGTAAAGAGCCCTCTGCTTACAGTGAAGCATGACTGGGGCTCAGTACTCTGGGTCCTAAAGTTCTGAGAATCAAAAAACAGAATCCATAGCAAATAAATGACATTTTGTAATTAAGAAAACAGTCATTAATATTGAGAAATGTAAAAACAGGTTTGTAAACAAAATATTTCTGTATGTAATCATCTGTTTTGAGTTTAATATTCCAAAAGAATCCCTTTTCACTTTTGTCACTCGCATACTAAATCTGCCTGAAAGTATTATGTAGTATGTAGTATGTGACCAAACTGGATCTCTGTAGTGTACTACAGGTACCCAGATGTTGTACTACTTCAGTCAGATTTTCTATTATACAGAGGGAGCTTTCTTCATGGTCTACTGTATCCCTGCATGCACCACGGCCTCACCGGCTCCGCCCACTTCACTTTACATAATGCTATATTATTCCATAATTATTATTTAATATGAAAGTCATTTATTTAAATATATTTTAAACAGTCTTGGTAAAATTGTAGTTACTTTTACCAGGTAAAAATGCTAACTTGTTGTTAGCATTGCAGTCGCTGTACTTAAAAAAAAAAATAAAGCAATTACAGCTGTTTTAGACTGCTGTGCAGATCCCCTCCTCCCTCCTCCTCCCTCACACACACTGATTAGTTATAATAACAGAAAGGTTTTGCACATTTCTGGACAGTTCTGGCTTTTAAAATTCTCTCGGACAAATTCGCAGCTCACGTGTCTGTGTAGCATGCAACACTTTTCTGACTCTACTACATACTACAGTAGACAGTTTGCAGTATATACTACTGTAGTATGCAGTATGCAGTATAGTAGTATGCCATTTCGAATACAGCCTCAGTCTTGCTCTCGCCTCCAGAAGTTTCTCGCTTTTGACTTTTGGACCTGATTTTACAGTTTGGGTGGGATCTAGACAGTCATTGGCTGCTGAAGTTAAGCCCACCCACCCAGCCAATTCTACACCTCCAGCTAAATCAGCAAGAGCATGCTAATCTTATTGGAAAATGGCAGACAGGTGGTGTGCCCAATTTGGCACCACTGCAACAAGATGCATCCCATTTCGGGAACATGCTTACTGTTTACACAATTATGGTTTTAATCACACAAATATTGGAACAATATATATTAACTGTATAGGTCCCATGGATGTAATACAAAGGCGGCGGGGGGGGGGGGGGGGATTTCCTGGCAGGTGGACTGCCTAAAAAGGCACCCCCCCCAATAATGTTTTTTTTCCTGCTTACACAAACACGATATATCGAACTGTGTTCATGTGTTGTTAAAAAACAAATGGTCACCCATTTTTTCAATCAGGATTGAGTGGATAATTCTCTGGGGTTTATATTGCCTGGTTGCAGGGGTTCATGCGTGTACTAATAGGTACTAATCTAATTAACAGAGTTTACTGTGATGAGTTGTAGGCCACTATTTTGTCTTGCTGTCGAAAGGTGGTGGCCATTTTTTAACTATCTAGCTCTACAGTAGATCTACTGTAGTCCGTTTATACAGAATAATAATTTTTAATTAGCTACATGATAAATTTTTAATAATAAACAGCTTATTCTTATAATTTTTATACAATTGTCCTTTTAAAATACAGGGGAAAATGCCGATGTGAATGTGAAAAATCTGTGAAATGATTTACAGTGTAGCATTGTATAGAGGCAGAGTTGTGTTGGAACTATGCAGATATGCTCTCACACCAGATGTTTTTCTGGGTCAAATTTCTGAGCGTGGGGCGGAACTGTGGAACAGTGACTTCCAAAAGACAAGCTGAAATCTGCTGCATGGACACAGACAGCATTCTTCTCTATACAACAGTTTCCTCTATACAACAGTCTTCTCTATACAACAGTCTTCTCTATACACTTCATTTAAGAGCACAGGATAAAGAAATATGGCAGGTACGTTGTGAAACTTCCAAGCAGTGTATTTTCGTGTAGCTGAAATGTAAGCTCTGTGTTTTGAGTCAGGACCGTTATAAGACTATAATTCAGATCATGTTGTAATCAGCAATGCAGTGCTGGGGTGAGCTCAGGAGTTACAGCAGAACTGGACTTGTGCAGCAGGCTAATGGAGGTCTAAGCCGTTGAGGAAAAACAGAACTGCTTTAATTATTTTAGTGTGGAGTCAGTTTATGTACCAAATATCTGGTCTGTCTGTTGAGTGCACAAGTTTTTTTTGCAACTCAAATAATATATATCCTTCAACAAGACAACAACTTGAATGGTAAAACAAAAAAAAAGAAATCTCATCCTTGTTTTGAGTTTCGTTTTTTTTTTTTTGCCTTGCTCTGTGATATACAGTTTGCTGATCACCTGAACTTTGCCTGAAGGTTAATTATTTTATTTGCGTTATAATTTGTCTGCTGTGTCTTTTACTCTGCATTTGCATCAATTTTTTGTCTCTGTTGAATCTTTTAATTCACTTTTAAAAGTAAAGATTGTGGTTTCTTTCTAAAAGCACTGCTACCTGAACACTTCTGTTTAGTGTTATTAATTTAATGTTTCACAGAAGAAGGAGAGATGGAGAATATTGTCACTAGTGCCGTCAACACAGCAGAGGAAACAGGAAAACTAGTGGAAGTCAAGTTTGTGAAAAACCCCTATCGAACTCAAAAGTACTTGGAAGCAGAACCAAAAGCTTTAGGGGTGTGTAAACCAAACACTGACATTTTCACCACTTTAGACCCAAAACATTGCTCACAAATGACTGTTTCTTTGCTCTCATTCTGTCTTTTACAGGTAACACAGATTATGCTGAGTATCTTTGTCTTCAGTGTCATGTGTGTGAATTTGAGTTATTATTATTCCTACGCAACAGTCATCATCAGTGCTATCCTTTCCTTAATTGTAAGCATGACGTCTTTACACTTGTTATCATTTTGATTCTAATGCAGTGTGTGACAGTATGCATTTGCTTTTCATACTGCAGGTCATAGTAGCTGGTAGTGTGGCAATAGCAGCACAGAATCTTCACTTACCTACAGTAAGAGAAATATTTTCAACATACACTTTATTGCTTTGTTACAATTATTCCACAATATATGGTTATTTCTTATAAATACATTTTCTGTTGCTTTCTGACAGTTAAAGGCCTGCTTGGGGATGCAGGTTGTGGCATGTGTGTTGTCAGTGATCTGCATTATGATCAGTAATATTCCAACGGTTAACTATAGCTACTGCTGGGGCCAGTACCACAATAGCACATCCCAAGAAAACATGTGCGAAAGACTTTCGGTAAGACAGCTTTTTTAGCCTAGCTCTATAAATATACACTGAAGTGCCAGAAAAAGTTGTACAGATGAGCCTATGCAAAATACATAGGCTGGTGGTGGCTCCGTAATAGTATAGGGCTTGTTTAGTTAGTCCAAGGGAGCCCTGGTATATTTACAAATGTCTCTGACAGGTGAACACTGTATACCTCCTTTCTGATAAGTTACACCTGTTTCAATTATAGAGGAACACTCATGTGAGTTTAGGGCTTTGCCATTCAGACCTAACTAACCAGGTCTCAACATTATCAAACACAACTGGGATGTAGTAGTACACGAGTCTACTAATTGGTAGGTCCCCCACAGGGCATAGACTTCAAGAACTTGCATAAATAATATAGGCAAGAAACACTAAGCTTTCACAATTTTGTAGTATTTCAAAATGTAAGATTTCTGTATTCCACATTATGCTGTATGGCATCCCAGATCTGGTGGAGATCTGATGTGAGAATGACAATCCCCATAATTTGGCACATCTAGGAATGTGTGGTGGTGCATTTTCCTGTTGGAAGAGGCCAAACCTATTAGAATGAATGAGACTTGAATGGGTGTAACTAATTAGAAAGTTAAAGTGAAAGTGACATACTCTTCTGACCACTAAGCAGAGGAATTAGCCTCCACATCTGACCCATCCATACAGTGAAACACACATAAACACTAGTGAACACTTGGGGAAAGTGAGCGCATATGCCCACAGCACCGTGGGCACAGTTGGGGGTTAGATGCCTTGCTCAAGTGCACCTTAGTCGAGTCTTGGTGGCTGCAAGGCTTGAATCCCTCTGTTCCCCAAGCCAGGTTCTTACCCTCATGCCAAGCCTATGGTTGCCCCCAGATTAAAGTGGGCAGAAATACTGGTCACCTGGCTGAGACATTTGTAGATGTACCAGGGGTTATATGGAATGCCAGCTAAACAAAACCCAAATAATTATATAGCCACTTTTCTGGCACTTCAGTGTACATACAATAACCATAAGTTATTTAGAGAAATACTGGTGTAATTCAGAAATACATTACTACGATTTTGTGAGAAATTGAATGACAAACAAATATAATAAAGAATAAAAAAATACTTTTTACATAGCCCACACAGGAAACCCACAGAGAACTGCAGAAAGAATGCAAAACTGAAAGTGAAAAGTGAATGTGAACTGATTGACCTACTGAAATACACACACAAGTGAATGCATATACTATGGGCCAGTGAATACACTTGCCTGGAGCTGAGGCCGGGCAATGTCCGCAGCACCTGGGGAGCAGTCAAGGGATTAGCTGTCTAGCTCAAAAGCACTTTAGTCATGTTAATCCTTTACAGTACATTAGAGTTTATTTTAATTTACTGTATGCCAATAACTATACCATGCGCTCAGAGCCAGTATTCAGAAGTATAAACATTTTATAGGACTTTATTTGATTTTATGATGTTGTATTTATTGTTACAATATTACAATATAAATATTACAACTTAATCTTATTGCAAAATCTAAATTGTGAAACCTTAAAAGAAGATAATCAGATTCATATTCTTAAACTATTTTGCCTACTCACAGGCTATTGATGATCATCTAGTAGGATTAGAGCTGATCATACATGTGACTCAGATTGCTCTGTCTGCCACCTTGGCTGGCTTCTGCTGCAAAGTAATTCAGTGCTGCTCACCGAAGGATAATGTGGTAAGAACTCCACACCTTGATAACAGTTTACCTCAATAACAGTTTACCTTTATAGTAACTTCTTCGGCCTTTTTCTTCTTACAGCCTGTTATTGTGGTGAATGCACCCCCAGGTCCACAGTGATGACAGAATCACAACCTATTTTATTAATGATTTGGTTTACACAGATGTTTTATAAATGTACTCATACTCACATATTTGTTACATGTATAGCACCTACAGTACCTGAATTACACAGGAATGTAAGTAAGAAAGTATTACAATTAAACAGAAGATTAGTATTCAGTAGTTCAACGTATATTTTGTGCTATTTAAAAAATATTTTATCTTTAAGGACATATGGCCTTTTCTAATATGTTTTTTGAAAATTGTGGAAAGTAATGATTTTTGTATATACATTCAATTGCCTGTCATTAAAACTGTGTTGGATGAGGAGGATTTTAAGGATTTATTGTATTAATAAACATTAGATTGAATGGAAGGGTGATGATATAATGCAGAAAAACTGACAGCATCTTGTATAAAACATAATAAATGTGATGATCTTTATTATTTCCTGATGACCCCTTTTAGTCTAATGTAGCTTGAAGAATTTGTTCTTGATATTGTGCTTGCTGTTTGATTACATTTCTCCACAGTAAATGGGAAGATGTATAAATAAACATTACATGTGGAAGGGTGATGGCAAATAATGCATCAAAACTGACAGCATCTTGTATAAAAGTGTATTAAAGATAATAAGGGAAAAAATGGAAGAATTAGAATTGTGATAAATGATAATGAAAAATATTTTCACTATTGTTCTGTAATCAGTTCTGATAGCTGCTTTTATCACAATATTATTATTATGTGCTCTGTCACTGAACTAGTTTATACTACACTCATACCAACAGTGAATTATCATTTAAACAATACAAGTTTGGAAGATGCTGATAAACAGATCAATAGCCTCTGTTATGAGACTAAAATTCAGGTCATGTTGTAATCAGTAACGCAGTGCTGGGGCGAGTTCAGGATTTACAGAGTTACAGCAACAGCAGACTAATGGAGGTCTGAGCTGTTGAGAAAAAAAAACCCCAGCAGCTTCAATTATTTTTTTAATGAGGAGTCAGTTTATAAGTTCCTAATCAAACTACAACCCTATAAAATATCAGTATGTCTGTCTGTGTCTGCCTGGGAGTTTGCACGCATAATTTTTTTGTAACTTGAATGCTGCATCTCTTTTAACAAAACAGCAACTCGAAAGGCAAAAGAAAATAATTCAGAGCAGTCAGGACATCTGTGGCATTTGGCAGAGCTCGGAGGTTTTCCAGAAAGCGGGTTAAGTGACTAACCCACGTTGTTAACTCTGACTTTACTTAAACTCAGGGTTTTTACACTCTGGAGCTAACCTGCCTTCTAGCAGATTTACTGAAGTGTTGCTAACTCCTCAGTTAAGAAAAGTAGCTCCGGCAGATCTAAAAGTCGCCAAATGACGCCTAATTTGTATGTATTTGAAACAGTAGAAGGAAGAGGAGAGAAAAAAAAGTGAGTAAAAAACACCCTGAATATATTACAGCTACAAATGAATAAACAAATGACTTAAATATAGCGACAAAGTTGGCAACACTGTTACTGAACAGATCATCCGTAGAGCCAGCTCCTGTGACTAAAAGGTGGTGGCGATGGTGGTGGGCCATCTCTCCTTATCCACAGCGACTTAAATAAATAAACCAAAGTGCCAGGAAAAATTATACACCTGTCTAATAATTGGTAGGTCCTCCACAGAGCATGAACTTCACAAGCTTGTGGGAATATTCTGTAGGCAGTGAGGACTAGCAGAATCCTGCAGAATGGTCAACAATTCTGTTGTATTCCTTGGTGTATGATTTCTGCATTTCTCAGTGTATTACATGGCATCCCAGATGTGTGAACACTGAGATCTAGTGACTTAGGTTGGAATGGCAAAATCCTAAACTCATCTAACCATAATTTGACATCTCTAGACGTGTACGGTGGTGCATTGTCCTGTTGAAAGAGGCCAAACTGATCAGAATGAATGCAGGACATGAACAGGTGTAACTCATCAGTGTTCACCTGTCAGAGACCTTTGTAGATGTACCAGGGGTCCCAGGTTTTTTTTTACAGTCTGTAGCAGTGTTTCTGGTACTTTAGTGCACATCCTAGTACAGAAAAAGATATAAGAAAAAGAGAAGGAGAAGTTTGTGTGTGTGTGATTGTGTGTGTTTTCAATGTTATGGTGTTAAATTAAGTATTTCAGGAAGATGATGGTCTTTAGACATCTTGGGGAAGTTTTATACACCTAGGTATCAGAACATTGAGGCAGGATACATGTTTTCCTTGCGCTCTGAGAGATGATGTGACTAGACAAGTAGTGCTAGGTGATTTGGGTTTTTTCTTCTTTCACATAACCACAGGAGTTCATTGACTTCAGATCTCTCCACAGGAAGAGGAAGCGCAATTAGTAAACTCAGGCACACTAAGAAATGCAACCGACTATACTAAAATTCATTTACAATTGAATATATAGTGTGACAAACATAATGTTGCATTTGTGTCTGGTTTGTCTAAAATAGTTAAGAATAATCTACTGTTCAACTAACTAAGTTGCACACCACAAAATTAAATACTTTGTAAATAAGAGATACCAAGTTTTGATTTCTAATTACAACAAATTAAATCAAATCTGCAAGAAAATAAAGTGTACAACAATTAAAATGCTCTGGGTTTTTAATTCCACTGTAGCCTATTTTCATCTCAGTATTTCTCTGTAAAAAAAAAACCCCAGTCTGTACTACAATGCTGAGCATAAAAAAACATCCCAGAATGTACAAAACAATAAGCCTTGATGTTGACGGATTTCAAAAGTGAAAGACCACAACGGCTGTCAGCCAGGTGCTGGATTTCTAAGGCTACAGTGAACACATGCAAAAGTTAAGACCTGGTCCACTGTTCCATTCCTTCTGAAAGATAACAATCAGTCTGAAAAATGTCTGCTATGTTTATTGTTGCTGACTTCAGCATCACACTGGGAGTTCTTTGCTTGACATTACTGAAAAGTCATCTGTAATCAATTTGGAATTCACCTGAAGTCTTGAAACATTTACATTTATGGCATTTATAGTTATTTACTTGGAACCTTCAAAGCTAGTGCTAGACCAGAATTGACGTACTTGAAGCTGGTATACTGCCAGAAATGAGCCATACAGCTTTAAATATAAAACTTACCAATAGTCCAAAAGCCTGAAAGTACTAAATTTAGCACATCCTGTAAAGAGAACAAGGCAGTAAATACAATGCTCATAAATACAATAGTCACTATTTGATTAAGTGCTGTTAAAACAGATCTGTCTTCAGCAAGCATTTAAAGACTGCAAGTGATTCTGCTCTACAGACATCCGGTGAAAGTTCATTCCACCACATTGGCACCAGGACAGAAAAGAGTCTATGCACGCAATCCTGTGTCATCTAGGAAATAGAATCACTATTAAAATAACTGTTAATAAAGATAGTTATTACTGCAACAACTTTTTTCGTTCCACCTCAGCGTTATGCTGCTGACTTCTACACAGTGTCACTAATTTCATGTTTCACAGAAGGTGAGATGGAGAATATTGTCGCTAGTCCCCTCAACACAGTGAATGAAACCGGAACACTAGTGGAAGTCAACTTTCAGAAAACCCCCTATCGAACTCAGAAGTATCTGGAGGCAGAACCAAAAGCTTTAGGGGTTTGTAAACCAAACACTGACATTTTCACTGTCTTGAAACTCACAAAACACTTGTCATTTTTCTGTAATTCTGTTTTTCACAGATAACACAGATTATGCTGAGTCTTTTTTTCTTGAGTGCCATAGGTGTGAATTGGACTAATTACGACAGGTTTAACTCCACCTCTGTCATCATCAGTGCTGTCTTTTCTTCAATTGTAAGCATAACAACTTTACACTTGTCTTTTTGATTCTAATGCAAAGTGTGACAGTATGCATTTGCTTTTTATACTGCAGACCATAATAGCTGGTAGTGTGGCAATAGCAGCACAGAATCTTCATCTACCCAAAGTAAGAAAAAACATTTTCAGCTTACACTTTATTACACTTTGTTACAATTATTCCACAATATACAGTTATTTCTTATTCATAAATTTTCTCCTGCTCTCTGACAGCTGAAGGCCTGCTTAGGGATGCAGGTTGTGACATGTGTGTTGTCAGTGATCTGCCTAATGATCTGTATTGGTCTAATGGTAGTGCATCCCTATTACCACCGCTGCTGGCCCTATAGTGCATCAAAGGAAAACATGTGTAACAGACTGAGGGTAAGACAGCTTTTTTATCCCAGGTTTATAAATATACAGTATATATGGCATATTTATGGATTTTTCCCTCTTAGTGGTGTACAGACATGATTTACACTTAATTTAATAGTTTGGGAGAAACAGAATGACAAAATAGAAATTAGAGTTAGGATGAGTTAATTTATTCATCATCAGTACCTGCTTTTTCCTGGTCTGGGTCAAAGTGCAGCTGAAACCTATCCCAGAAGCACTGAGGAGGGAACACCTTTTACGGGGTACTATTGGGGCAACTTTTAGTGTAGTTCTGTAGGAAACCCACACAGAATTGTGGAGACTAGGCTAAAACTCCACACAGACAGTAGCTCATGCTGAGGATCAAACAAAAGAAGCTGGATCTTTTATTCTTTTATTTATTCCTTATCTAAGACACTTATCCTACTACTGGGTTGGCAGGCAATCGCAGCAGTCATTTAGACAGGTCAGGTCACCAGACTTGGGGAAATCTAGTCTCTTCAGTTCACCTGATTGTATGTCTTTAATTGAGGAAAGAAATTCGCACAGAAATGGGGAGAGCATGCAAACTCCACAAAGAAATGAAGCTTCCCTCCTGGATGGGGTAATAAATCAATGGTCTTCTCTGTGTGAGAAGACAGCACTGTCCACTGCACCACCATGCTGGCAAATCACAACCAGTGTCTGTTTAATTTCTGTTAAATCAATGTTGTTTGGAGGTCATATTCATAGTCAATACTAGATGTTTCCTTTTTTTTGTTTAAGCTCCAGGTAATAAAGTTTAAATATTTATCTAGCACTGCTGGTCTACACCAAATCTCTGTATGCATGTAAAAAGAGATTCACTTAAACTTGCAAGGAACATGATTACATTTTATGCATTAGCAGCATTTTATGTATTAGTGATTAATGTTAAGCTATTACATATATGTAATATTCTCTTTCTGTCTCTTTACTTACAGGCCATCTATCAGCATGTCATAGGATTACAGCTGCTCATACAGGTGACTCAGATTGCTCTGTCTGCCACCTTGGCTGCCTTCTGCTGCAAAGTAATTCAGTGCTGCTCACCGAGGGACAATGTGGTAAGATCTCAACCACATATTCTATTAATTATATTCTATTATTCAACTTTAAAAAATTGATAATAGATATCAATGTCCCTCTGTGTTAACCTAACTACTGCTCCTTTTTCTTCTTCAGCCTGTTATTGTAGTGAATGCACCCCCAGGTCCACAGTGATGGCAGAATTAAAACCCATTTTAATTATATTTTGGTTTACACACATGCACTATAAATGTACTTATACTCACATATTTGTTACATTTTACAACATACAGTACCAGTACATGATACTGTGTTAATATTAATAATTAAATAAGTATATCAGTATTCAATTAATATTTCTACAAATTAAAAATTACAAATTTTTTTTTTTGTCATTTTAACATCACTTAACATCGGGGAAAGTATTTTCTGCTATGTTTCTGACACTTATGGAAGGTAATGGTGATTATATATACAGGGTGAGTGAAAAGTCACAAGACATATGACCACCTTCCCATTGGAAATCTTGCTCTTGATGCAATACAGTAGCTTTTAAGATGGTGGCCATGTTCTGGACATAGCCTAAATGCTAGGCCCCCTCACCCATTACTTGCCAGGGTATTCAGTTATGTCATTTTCCCTTTTGTTTCTGGAACAAAACATATCATGTTTTTTTACTTACCCTGTACATACAAACAATTTGTGCTCACACGATCAAAACTTTTTTATGATTCCCTGTTTAGGTTTGTACATTTATGATTGTACATTAGATTGAGTGAAGAGCTTACTGAACATTACAGAAAATCTGACAGCAGTTTATGTTTTTTAACATTGAATGTGAGGGTAATCCTTGTTTTTTTTCATGTGCACTTTTATATAAAATTTTATCTAGCCTGAAGTTTAATAATGTGCTTGTACTGTTGTCTGATTACATTTTTCCCAGCAGATGGCGATGTATGTTTGTTTTTTATCCTGTTTTTCAATAACAGACATGAAAATAAAGGGAATGTTGTATGAACAGAACTCTTGTTGTTGTTGTTGCGCATCCTGCAAAAACATGATCCACATACATTCTGTAAAATAATTTAATTCGTAGAAGAAACATACTCTTTATTAGAATTAAACCAAGATTTATTTTAAAAAATTGTGCAGATTTGTCATTCATTTAATTCACAGCAGGATATTTGCTGAATTTTTATGTAAAAAAGGCTAATACTTGAATAACTGGAACTGTGATAAACATTTTCACCACTGTTTTAGAGTCAGTCCTGGTAGTTGCATTTATTGTAGTACTACTAACTTACAGTTAACATTACAAGCATGTCCTGTCTGTGGACTAGTTTACATAACAGCCATACCAACCATGAATTTTAACTTTCAAAACAAAGTTGGAGTCCCAACTTTGATTTGTTTAAAAGAAACTTTTATTCACCCAACCCAAACATGGTGATAAACAGAACCCACGCTAACTCAGTCCTGGGATTTGACATTGTACAACAGCAGAGTTGTGCTTGAACCTACAGATGTGCTCTCACTCCAGATGTTTTTTGGAGTCAGATTTCTCCACATTGGAACAGCGACTCCCAAAACCATCTGAAATCTGCTGCATTCTGACAGCATTCTTCACAGAACAGTCCTCTCTATACAGCAATCGTCTCTTTACAACAGTCCTCTCTATTTAACGGTTTTCTCTGTACAGTATTCTTCTCTGTACACTTCATTTAAGAGCACAGGATAAAGAAATATGGCAGGTAAGTTGTGAAATAGTGTATTTCCAAGCAGTGTATTTTCTTTTTTACTAAAATGTTACTCGGTGTGTTGACTCTGGACCATAGGCAACCTATCTGTCTGTCTGTCTGCCTAGTGTCTAAGTTTGCAAATCGGATGGCAAATGCACATCTAAAAACTTTGTAAGTGGTTATGAGAAGTAATAAAAAAATAAGTAAAAGAAGCATAAATAGCACTGGTTTGTTGTTGTGTATTTTAAAAAAAAATAATTGTAGTAATTAAATTACTTTAGACATTGTTTGACACCTGCAAGTCATTTAGCCATACAGATGTGGAGAGAAGGTTCCATTACGTAAGTAGAGAGGAGTTGTGATACATATCCTCTGCGATAGTTAGATCAGTGAAGTGGAGCTATAGAATTCCTTTACATAAGTGAGCAGCTCAGGGTAAGGAAGGCTTGATTAAGGGCAAAGTCCACCCAACTACCAATGCCCAATTATTTATCAACACATAACACTTATCTTAGCAAGAACAGTGTCTGTCAAGATGCATGTACAGGAGGTCTAAAGCAGGGCAATACGAACTGAGAAAACCTAAAACCTATTCAATTAATTGAGGTTGGAGGTATTTATATCAGATTTGGAAAGAGAGATGCAGACTTTTATCGCAGACTTTTGTGTGACAGCTCTGGGTGCAAGGTGATTTAATTCACATCAGATGGAACTTCAGTCCACTGTAGCACAGCATACAAACTCTTCACCTAGGAGCAATTTATAATAGCCAAGCTGTGTTCATGTTTTGGGAATGCTGACAGATCTAGATATGGGCAACATGGGCAGCATCCTGCCAAAGGCGACATACAGACATTTAAACATACAGTACTGTCATTTAAACCATAGACAGAGTGTATAGCATATAGCTCAATACTGTTCCTGGACATCTACTACCCTGCAGAGTTTAGCTCCAACCTGAATCTAATGCACCTGATCATCAGATGACTGGGATGGTGGGAGACACCAAATGGTGGTTCACTCAGCACATCATACAACATAGAACATTTGGCACACTGTAGGGAAGCCAGACAAAACCCACAAAGACATTAGAGTCAGGTGTGTTGAATCTGAACTCTTCAGGGTGGTAGCTCTCCAGGACCATGATTGAGCACCCCTGGCATCTAATGTCATGTCTACTGCCTGAGAAGGACGAAATGGGAATGAGTCAGGGGTAGGTTTACCATTGTTTGACCACACTGGAAATCCAAATTAAGGGGAGGCTGGGAATTTATAGCATACCTCTAACTTTCTACATTTATAGCAATGAGTAAAGAAATTTATTCAAAATGCTGTGAATACATAGTTTGACAAATACATTCATTTACCAAATTTGTTTAAGAATAAACTGAAACCAATCTGCACTACACCATGGCGAACTGGAGTAGTATTGACTCTTTATTGACAGTATTGGAGGATAGGCAATGTTTTGATGCTCGAGTGCCAAATCGAGTGTCATCAGATGACTGGGATGGTGGGAGACACCGAAGGGTGGTTCACTCAGCACATCATACAACATAGAACATTTGGCACACTGTAGGGAAGCCAGACAAAACCCACAAAGACATAAGCAGATCATGTGGAACTCAATTCAGAAACCAGAGTTTAGGACTGAACCAAGGAGTCTGAAGCTGTCAGGTCGTAACACTTCCTACTGTGCCACGATGTCACCCTACAACTTTGGTTAAAGAATAACTATGGAACATCTGTAAACTATATGTTAATAAAGATTGCTTTCATCTCAAGGGTTTCTAAGAATACTTTCACCTCGACATCGTGCTGATAACTTCTACTCAGTGTCACTGATTTCATGTTTCACAGAAGAAGGTGAGATGGAGAATATTGTCCCTTGTGCTCTCAACACAGTGAATGAAACAGGAAAACTAGTGCAAGTCAAGTTTCAGAAAAACCCCTATCAAACCCAGAAGTACCTGGAGGCAGAACCAAAAGCTTTAGGGGTGTGTAAACCAAACACTGACATTTTCACCACTTTAGACCCACAGTAATTGCTCACCACCATTTTGAGACTACTTACAAAACCTGTAACGCTTCTGTGATTCTGTCTTTCACAGGTAACACAGATTATGCTGAGTATCTTTTTCTTCAGTGTCATGTGTGTGAATTTGAATTATTATAATTCCTACACATCACTCATCATCAGTGCTATCCTTTCTTCAATTGTAAGCATGACATTTTTACACCTGTTATGATTTTGATTCTAATGCAGTGTGTGACAGTATGCATTTGCTTTTTATACTACAGATCATAATAGCTGGTAGTGTGGCAATAGCAGCACAGAATCTTCACCTACCTACAGTAAGGAAAATATTTTCAACATACACTTTATTACACTTTGTTACAATTATTCCACAATATACAGTTATTTCTTATCAACAAATTTTCTCTTGCTCTCTGACAGCTGAAGGCCTGCTTAGGGATGCAGGTAGTGGTGTGTGCGTTGTCAGTGATCTACATAATGACTGTCACATCTACTGTTATGCTAGACAAGTCCATATACCACTACTGCTGGGAACATGACCACAATAGTACATCAGTAAAAGACATGTGTGACATAGTGTTGGTAAGACAGGTCTCTCTCTCTCTCTCTCTCTCTCTCTCTCTCTCACTCGCTATTGGACTCAATTAGGCTTAGGATCATTATCATGCTGGAAAATTATTCTTTTGCCAAGCTTCTGGAGACTGGGAGTCATCTTGTCAGCCAGTATTTTGGTATACCCACAGGCATTTACAGTGCCATCTATACATGTCATCTCCCCAACACATTTTGCACTTATGCAGCCCCATATAATCACACTCCCACATCCAAGCTTTACTGTCAGGACTATGCATCTGAGCCGAACAAATCCATCTTGGACACATTTATCAGGCTTCTTTTCATGTTCTTTAGCAAAGTTTAATCTTGTTAAGTGTTAAAGAGCAAGCAGATCAGTAATCTAACTCCCCCAACTGCTCCCCAGGCGACGTGTTTTGGGGCTGCTCCGGGCAAGTGTGTACACTGCCCCCTAGTGTTCACTGGTGTGTGTGTTTCACTGCACGGATGGGTTAAATGCGGAGGTCACATTCCTCTGTGTGCAAACACAGTGGGCAAATAGTTCACTTTAAAAAATTTTTTACTGCACATGGGCATGGGTGACTTCAACATCTGTTAAGACACCAATAATTCTTTTTTTAACCTTTTTTCCTGATCATCATGTTCATTGTGAAGCTGAAGCAAATCCATGAAGCACTGAATGAATAAACCTTGTGGAGGATGACATTCCCATCTGCAGAACACCATGCATACACACATTTGTACATTGGGCCAACTTAGTGTAGTTCTGGAGGAAACCCACACAGAAAAGAGGAGACACTGCAAGACACCACACAGACAGTAGCTCAAGCTCAAGAAGAAAACAAGGGATACTGGAGCTGTGGCACAACTCGCTGAACCACCATGCTGCCCTAAAGGCAAATTTTAACCTTAAACCTTAATCACAGACATTCTTTCATTATCTTAGCCATTTAACATACTACTGGGTTGCAGAGGGTACTGCAGGGCACACACATCACAGGGCAGACACATATTTGTACCAAGGGGCAATTCACCTGATTGTATGTCTTTAACTGAGAGAAGAAAACCACGCAGACATGGGGAGAACATGCAGTCTCCACACAGAAATGAACCTGCTCTCCTGGACAAGGTGTTAAACCCATGCTCTTCTTGTGAGAGGCAACAGTGCTACCAGCTGCACCACCATGATTCCAAATGCTCAGAACTATATCAACTTTAATCAGACATTATTACATTTCATGTATTTGCCAGCTATTTAATTTACGATGAGATATAGTAAATCTAATAGTGTCTCCTATTTTTCCTTTTTTTAAGAAAGAAAAGAATAAGCTTAGGGTGTAATGAAGAAGAACATGTTTAGACTAATATTCTTAAATTATTCTTCCTACTTATAGGCCATTGCTGATCATATCGCAGGAATAGACATGCTTATACAGGTGACTCAGATTGCACTCTCTGCCACCTTGGCTGCCTTCTGCTGCAAAGTAATTCAGTGCTGCTCACCAAGAGACAATGTGGTAAGAACTCAGAAATACCAAAATTTCTATTGAAAACATGATAATAGATATCAATGTCCATTTGTACTAACTTTCCATATGCTGCTTTTTTTCTTTCAGCCTGTTATTGTGGTGAATGCACCCCCAGATCCACAGTGATGGCTGAATCACAACCTATTTAACTCATGATTTGGTGTACACACAGATTTTTATAAATGTACTCATACTCACATATTTGTTACATGTATAGCACCTACAGTACCTGAATTACATGAGAATGTGGCTAAATCTGCTAAAACAACCATAAAAAAAGAAAATATTACTATTTAATTGGTATCATTTCCTTTCAATGTCCAGATTACATTTTGTGTAAAAATCTGACAGCAGTTTATGTTTTTTAATATTAAATGTGATGGTAATCCTTATTATCTTTTCATGTGCACATTTATATAAAATTTTGTTATTTTTCAATAATAGACAGGAAAATAAAAGGAATGTTGTATGAACAGATTTTATTCTTGTTGTTGTTTTTGTTGTTGTACAAAAACATGATCCATATTCTTTATTTCCTTTCAGATCACTGTTAAAAACATTGCTTTTCCCTAATTTTACTCTCAGAAACTTTTTTTTTAGATAGACATACAGATAGATAGACAAGCAAAGGTTATCGACTTAAACCGACTCCTCACCTCCTCACTTAAAAATACAGTTTTTCCTTAACAGCACAGACCTTCATTAGCCCATTTTACACACACACACACACACACACACACACACACACATATATATATATTTAAATAAATGTTGTGAAGAGGTTTTTATTATTTGAAAGAAAAACCCCACAGTGAGCAGTAAACAGTAATAAAGTAAAGAAAGTCAGGATTCGGTTTGACTACACT
>JAOVVF010000042.1:13794474-13825651 GCA_028565595.1 Duopalatinus emarginatus | reverse complement strand
CTCTCTCTCTCTCTCTCTCTCTCTCTCTCTCTCTCTCTCTCTCTCTCTCTCTCTCTCTCTCTCTCTCTCTCTGTCAAAGTTAAGTGCATGCTGCCTTTATGTACAGTATATATCATAAAGGCAGCATGTCTCTGGCATGCTGTCTATATTCCAAACCAAACCTTTCAGGGGAAAAATAACAAACAAAATGTAATCTATTTAGACAAATTATTTCATAAATAATGAGGACCTACCAGGTATGTAGGATGTACCAGTTTTTCTGGCACTTCAGTGTCTGTCTAAATCTTTGGGCTATGTGTGCCTATATTGACACTAGAGTAAGTCAGACAAATGGGTCCTTCTGTGCATTGTAACAGCCTCAAAACTGGAATGCCCCTGAACAAAGCCTGGCACTGTCACATAGTGGGAACTGTCCATGGTTTTTGCATAAAAAACAAATTAACTTATCCTGCAGAGAGAAATGTAAATTGGCTAAGCCATGAAGAAAATACATAACCACTAAACACGAACAAGTGAATTATTTAGGGTTGTCTTAAACATAATGTTAGATTAAAATAAATAAATAAATAAATAAATAAAAAACAACCAAGATTGGATCTTGGTGCACAGCTCTGTGAGGGTTTTGGATTTGATTCTCGCTCTGGTCTTTGTGGTGTCTGTGAGGAGTTTGTTCTGTTCTCCCCTTGTTTGTGTGGGTTTTCGGTGGGTGCTCCGGTTTCCTCTGACCTCCTAAGAAACACACATGCTAGGCAAATTGGATGTGCTAAATTGCCCCTAAGTGTGTGTGTGTATGAGTGAATGAGTGAATGAGTGTGGATGTGGTGCCCTGTCCAGGGGGTATTCCTGCCTTGCACCCAATGATACCGGATGGGCTCTGGACAAATCACGACCCAGACTCAGATGAAGCTATTCATAATGAATTAATTTATTATTATAAATCATACAAAAATAATAATAAAGGGAGGTGAATATGAGAAAACATTTATTCTAAAGCTGGGGGAAAAAAACGAACAATCCACTTTCTTGATCATCTTTTTATTTTATTTCTATTTATAATTCAGCTGAGTTAAAACCTACTTATTATTACCTGCTCTAAATGGATTAAAACTGACCTGACTGGATTCTTTTTCAACTTTGCCTTTCTGGACCTCGCGGCCACCGTAGAATCACAGTCCGGGGAACGTTCTAAACACAGCCGTTGATTTCTATCAGGTATTTTAGCGAGAAACCTGACAACCGGTAACTACTGCTACTTATTTATCTTTAAATTCTCCATATTTATTATGTTTTATTATCTTTAAGTCCATACCGAGTCTGTGTCTTATTTCTATACATTCTTACACCCTGTTTAATGTAGGTTTATTTAGTTTAGTATCTTATAATTCACAATGATAGATAGCGTATTAGCATATGTAACCCGCACGCGCAGCTAGCCAGAGGGGCT
Organism: Duopalatinus emarginatus; assembly: GCA_028565595.1. Lineage (NCBI taxonomy): Eukaryota > Metazoa > Chordata > Actinopteri > Siluriformes > Pimelodidae > Duopalatinus > Duopalatinus emarginatus. The sequence continues at coordinate 13,824,207 of JAOVVF010000042.1, read as the reverse complement.
CGAGGTGAACCTGCTACCGGAAGTGTGGTTAATAGGGTAGAGTGGAGAGTGATCATTGTCATCTTTACACTGAAAATGACATGTTGCCATGTTAGGCGTGGCAACAGAGTAGTGGAGAGTGTGACCTGGTGTAAAACTGGGATTTATCACCCACTGTCTGGCTAACTATCTAGTTTTACTAGACTAGGTTTATTAAGCTCTTTCATGCTGAAGGTTTATAAAAGGAGATTTTAATATATTACTCATTCCTGAAGGTAGGTCTTTAAAGATAACGCTACCTGTTGGAAAAGGAAGTCTTATGGGTTCAGTTAATACGAGGTTATGTATGTATTGTATGTACTATATTTATGTATATATGTATACATTTCACATGTTTAACTTGCTTCCCTTTCAGTTCCCTATGGCTGGGACACATGAATTTCTGCTACTGTCTTCATACTAAGACGCAGGAAAAGGTACAGAGGCTAATCGTTTACATAAACCCACAGTTTATTACTCATGTCTTCCTGATGTTGACACACTGTGGGCCAATCTTAACTGTGAATGCTTTCTTGAGTGTGGTTGTTTAAAAAGAGAGTGTAGGTAGATCTGAGATAGTGACACATGCTTAAGCAGCCTGTTTAGTTCGCGGCTTGAATTCTGTATTGTTTGTTTTCTTGATTAATATGGATATACTTTATATCGTTTAGTCAACCAGCATTTATTAAGCGGACCTTTGGCTTCTGTTTATTACGCCACTGTGCCATACAGTAAACAGCCCTCTTACTTTTTTTTACTGTTTAGAGCCACCAACTAGCATTAGGGCTTACATAAAGGCTCTTCTGTTGTTAGATGATGCATTTTTTTATGTCCAGGTTTGCCATGAATTAATATTCAAGTTCTATTTAAATTGTGCTGTAGGTTACCCACTGTTGATTGGAGGTCAAGCCCCTGACAGGGAGCAGAAGCCTATTGTTGTGTTCTTGGGCCTGCTGTGTTATGAAGAAGGATGAAGCTCCGGGTGCACTTCGTGGCGGACCCCATGGGCTGGTTCTGCATCAGCTCAGTGTTGTTCATCTGGCTCTACAACACTGTCCTCATCCCCAAACTGGTGCTGCTGCCACATTATGCTGAAGGGCATATACATGGAATACTAGTAGTCTGTGAGTTGCAGTGTAATTTTATATGGTCTGTTGTGTGATACTGCTGTGTGGAAGTAATTGTGTGTGAAAGTCTGTGGCGGAAAGTCATCATGTTGGTTTTATCTGTTTTTACAAACCCAGGGCCATACTAAGAGTGGACATTCATGGTTGTTAATTGTTTAAGCAGTCAAGCTAATAGTTGTCTAATAGTATCTAGTTGTAGCTATCAGGGAATTAAAGTTGAAATCTTGATGTCTCATTTCATATTCATTGTTTGAACTCAAATTCTAATATTTACTGCAAAAGGAAAGAGTTGGCCTTGCTGTTCCAATACATTTTAAGGGGACTGTAGCTGTCATGCATAGTGTGATCTTTAACTTGATGACACTGGTATTTATGACAATAGATGTAATCAAATGATGGGTAATGAACTGCTATGCTACTTATTTTTACTTCCTGCTTGTGTGAGGGCCTTTTTCCCTCCACTAATACATTTATACTAAGTAGGGGTAATTCTATTGAATTATGTTTCATTTTTAATTTATTTGGAAAGTTAGGATTCCAGGGTGCTCATTTGTACACTTTGCACCCAGTAGTTACATCATCAGTAAAGAGAAAAGTGTAGGAAGTGAGTCAGTTACACAGCTGGCCATGCATCCTCTTGTTTCTTTTGCACCATAAGCAGTTCCTTGTTTTCCACACCATGCTGGTGCATCTTAATTTTATCCATCTTCCTAGGGCTGTGCGATATGACCAAAATTTCATAATCCTGATATAGGTACATTCATATCCTAATAGCAATGCATATCACGATATAGCACGTTTTCTGTACATTTAGTATTTTAAAAAAATAAAATGACCACATGGAAAAAAACTATTTCTATACGTTGAATAATACAAAGTCAAAGATATTTTCTGCCGTATGTTGTTATGGGGTGAAAAGACTCTTTCAACATCTGGGTCTGCAGCTTCAAAAGCACAAGTTTCATGTGCCTCCAGCGGCCTTGACAACTTTTACTGTTTTTGTTTCATTGCAATTTTATTTTCTTTTTTGCGAAGAAAGAAAAGAGATATGTTATTGTTATTTCTGGCAAGGAAAATGAATTATGACTTTTTTAGGATTTTGAAGCGAAAGTCAAATAACAGTTTGTTTTTAAAAATTTCTGTTTCCGAAATGAAAATCAAATGATCAAAAGTGTCGTCCAAACAACAAAACGACTACAGTAAATTGTGTATTTTGTGACACAACGAAACGGATGATAGAGCGTAATATTAAACAATATAAGTTTTTCTATCGTCACACTATATATGTTGTTATATCGCACAGCCCTACCTCTTACTTAGATTTACTACTGTGAGTTTCTGTATGTCCTAAAACCTGACCTTTTTTTAACCTGTTCATGAGACCTGCTGGTGATTTGCATGCTGTAGTAAACACCATGAGGTCATGCTGAAGTATTTTTCTGCATATAGTCTGTGACGCATCTTTACCATTATACAGTTTTCAGCAATCGGAAACAGATTCTCTTTATGTCTGATCCTGTTGTTTGGTGACAAAACTAATATCCTGCTTTACTAGAACTGACACTTATTTGGTCCTCATGTTAAAAGATAACCCCAGTAAACAAAGGTAGGTTTATGACTCAGATTCCTGGTGACAGCATGTATATTTGTAATATGTAATATTTGTTTTCCACACGTTCTAGCAAGAATAATTAATTAGGAATTTGGCTATTCCAAGTCTCGTAAACAGGAGACAAATCAAATCATGTGGATTAACAACATCCAACAAATTAGGGTGTGTAATCCTGTCCTCATCTTGTACTGCTAAGAATAAGGTATTTTATTCAGAGCAGGGGCTCTGTGTTTAATTTTAAAACTGCTGTATTTAACACACACAAAATCCCTCATTATACCTTTAAACTTCAGTTTTATTTTGAGTCCGGTTTTGCTGTCACTTCCATGTGAACTGAACTTAACCATGATGGGAAGCATGCTAGCATGTGAATATATAGTGCAAGATCTCTGTGACGTTACCAAACGTTTTTACCCCCGTCTATAGAGAATTGTGGGCTTCCCCCTACTGTGTTAAAGTTTGATGTTCAGCATTTATAAAGCTCATCATTGACAGATGGCGTCTATTGCAAAGTTCACTTTGCATTACTGCAAAAGACAGAAAAATGTAAAATTCAGTGTTGTAGTTTAGAGAGGTCCAATAAATAAGCAATACATAAGTCACTCACACGCCTGACTGCCTGTGTATAGAAACAGCTTTTGTCAGCCTTGTTGTCCAAGACTTCACACGCCTGTAGCGTGGCTGTGTTGAGGGTGTGTATCATCCCTGATTAAGTTAGTTGCGCTCCTGATGACCCTGGTATGATGGATGTTCTGTAAAAGGGGAAGACTGCGTCTGACTGACAATGAAATACCTGACAACCATATCATATCTTCGATGCTATCAGACCATTATCAGACTGGTTTTTCAGGCTGTTTCTGTTTAAACTATGCAAAGCCTTCACCCTATAGTGTATATAGAAGATGTGTGTGAAATGCCCGAAGGTGACGGAGCTGCAAAGATGTTTATCCTGTTCTTCCACACCCCAGTACTGCTTTTAAAAGGCTCAGTAATTAGCTGACAGGTCCACACAGGTTTGTGTTAAGAAAACCAAACTGTGCATGAATGGAACTTCTTAAAAAGACAAATTTTGACATTAGTCTGTGCATAGTGAAAGTTTTAAATATGAAGTAGTGTTTTCTTTTATTATACTACAAGTTAGCTGTCAAAAAGTAATCTTTCTCTTTCTGTCTGTCTGTTCCAAGGTTACTACGTAGCATCACTCTTGTGTGTGTCTGCATTGTTAAGGGCTTCCATGGCTGACCCAGGACGGCTCGCTCAAGACCCCAAAATCCCCATAGCAGGTAATTAACATTAATACTATAGTAATATTGCATATAACTAGAAGTGAGGTGACTTTTTGACCACTGTGCTTGCATATAGAGGAATTGGACCTCTGCATTTACCCATCCTTGCGGTTAAACACACACACTAGTAAACCCACACACTAGGGGGCAGTGAACACATGTGTATAGAGTAGTAGGCAACACCATCTATAGCGCCGTTGGGAGTTAAGTGTCTTGCTCAAGGGCCCTTTAGTCATGTCTTGTAGGGGCTGAAATTGAACTGTGGACCTTTCACCTCTGCCCCCTACGGTGGTACTGTGGTGGGACCATAAAAAGTTTTTTTTTTTTTTTTTAAATGTTCATGTTCTCCAAAATGCTTTATTTAGTAAGGAGTTGGTTAGTAAGCTCCTTCAGAATCACTGTGAGACCTTTGTTTGAGTGTGTTGTTTCTTGTGTAGGTTTACACATCCACAGTGGTCTGCAGAACTGTTTTTATGTCGTACAGTTATACTTTAAAAAATTACATTTACGAATAAAAGAAAAATAAGTGTTTATTGTTGTGGATGTCTACAAGATACTATAGTGTTATCACTTGCATTATAGCAGTTGTTTTCCCAGCAGCCTCTTTTTCAAAATCTCTCTCTTTCTGTTGAAGACAAAAACAGCACTTGTCATGTAACTGAGCAACAGAAAACTACAAAATTATCTGTCCTGAAGACTTTCCAGTGGCAGAAAATTTGCTGAAATTGTTAAACTCGTTTCATAAATCAGTCAGCCATGGCTCAAGGTTAAGAAACCGGTCTTGTGACTGGAAGGTTGCGGGTTCGATCCTCTGTACCGATAAGTGCTCTTGAGCAACGCACCTAACCCCCAACTGCTGCCTGGGAGTCGTGAATAGGGGCTGCCTATCAGCTTTAAGTTAAGTGTTCACTAGGGTGTGTATTTCACTGTACAGATTTAAATTTGGAGGTCAAATACCTCTATGTGCAAGCATAGTCGGTCAGTCACTTCGTTTTTTATTTTCCTCCAAAAAATGTTTCTTTCAAAATAATTGCATACTATTCATAATTATATACATTTTAAACAACAGCTTTTAAACTTTTTATTATTAGCCTTAGGCTACAGGTGTATACGTACGAGTTGTTACTAGCGGTGCTTTTACAGAAAGTCGGTCAAAACTTTTTGATCTGGTTTCAGAATTCAACATTACTACGGTATGAACAGATGTACATTGCTAAAAGTAGCCTTAAAACAGGGTGTGTGTTCATGTAGAAGTCATGATTTGGACGTGACAATAGTCTGATGCTGCACTGGAATTAGAAGAATCTGCATTTGACATAGCAGTAGTGTATCAAATTTGTTGGTTAGTGATATCACTGAAATGAAGGCTTTTGTCACAAGAAAAAAATATTTTTACAGTGCTTACCATAGTAAGTTTAAAAACATGAGTTAAAGAGCCATATGATGTTTCATTCGGCATAATGCTCATTTTAACCCCACAATAGTACTGGAATGATCTTTTGGTAACACACTTACAAAATACATTTTTTTGGTTCAGGAGAATACGTGTACACCATGACCATTATTGCTATTTAATCAACATTAGTTAATAGGTTTTCACACTGAAACATGGACAAGGCGAATATAATAGTTAAGTTCCTAGAAAACATAAAGCGACACGCATGTTCAACCAAGGATAAGAGAACAAAACTTGATGAATACCATAACCCAAAAACATAACTTTATTCTGCAGTGAATATAACCAACAGAAGCAAAACATGATGTTAAATCATAAATAAATAAATATAACGTGATAATTATCTGTCACACTCTTGTGTATCTATATCGACATGGCAAATACAATAAATTCCAGACAGACAGACACAGCATCTTTTGTTATGGTTGTTTTTTTATTTTTTTATGAATTTTATCCATTCACATTTGCTCTATCTGGTGCAGTTCCACATTTGTGTTGGGTTGTATTTCTTTGTGTTATTCCTTTGTGTGTAAGAAGACATGCAGGTGCACTTTTTATGAAGTTTTACATGTGCACCAGCAGAGGACACTGCTGCTCTGGTTTTTAGCTCGCCAAGACTTGACTAGTTGCCATAACACATTGACCAGTGTAACGACATGAAGACCATCTTTACTTCAAAACTACACGCTTCCTGATGTTTGTTGAAGATCTTCGAGAGAAATTCATCATTTGGAGACACAAAGGGTTGTGTATATAAAAACAGGCATCCTACTTTTACCTGTATGATGCTGTATGGGTTTCCATATCTGTTGATCTGCTCCCTCTGATCAGAAACAGAGTGGAGCTCATCACCTTATCTGCACAGTGCTAAGCTAGTTAAGCCTTTAGATGATTGTGTGTAAGAGTAGCACATCCTCTCTGGTTGTGATAGCTTTAGCAATTACCCTGAAAGCATATGAGGCAGCTGACCAGATAAGGTCATATTGGGTCAAATGTGACAGGGCAGGTCTGTAACACATAGAGGTAATAGGTTAATAAATTAGAAATGGTAGTTGTGGGTTATGGGAATTAAAATGGCATAGCATTGATAATTTTTAATTTTTTTTTGCTTGAGAAAATTAAAGGAAGCAATTTGTTAGATGAATGGAGTTTGGTGCCTAGATTTGTCTGACACTGGTTTGATCCCTGTACAATTTTATTCACACATTAACAAGTGTATAAGATAATGCTTGTAGTGTGTACTGTAAAAAAAAAAATCTTAGAATCTGAGTGACTTTGACAAGGGCAAATTTGTGATGTCTAGATGACTGGGTCAGAACATCTTCAAAACAGCAGGTCTTGTGGGGATTTCCCAGTATACAGTGGTTAGTAGCTACCAAAAGTGGTCCAAGAAAGGACAACCGGTGAACCAGTGAGAGAGTCACAGCTGCTCAAGGCTTACTGGTGTGTGTGAGGGGTGAAGGCTTGCCTGTCTGGTCTGATTCCACAGAAGATCCACAGAAGGATCTGTTGCTAATGTCTTAGGCCTACAGATATCACTTCAGCTTGTGAAGTCCGTGCCTCAGTGGGACAGAGCTGTTTATGCAGGTGGTTTTAATGTTTTGACTGATCAGTGTATGTCTATACATGTGTCAGACTCAAATAAGAAACACAATAAGGTTGTGTATACTTTTTGTGGTAGTCGTTTGTAAAAAAAAAAAAGTGATTAGGAATAAGAATTTTTACACAGAACTTCAATACGAAGTGGTTTGTGATTAGAGCTGATAAGAGCTAAAACTTTTCATGTTCTTATTTCTGTGCATATTTAATTTAATGTTTTTATGTAAGTGTGTAATGTTGTACTGAAGTAATTGTTACTAAAGAAACATTTGCTTTGATAAATGTTTTGTTTGATAATATTTGTGAGTTTTCTCTTTGTGCTGCATTACAGAACGTGAACAATGGGAGTTGTGCAATAAATGCAACCTTATGAGGCCAAAGAGGTCACACCACTGTAGCCGCTGTGGACACTGTGTGCGCCGCATGGACCACCATTGTCCCTGGTAAGAAAGTGTCCCCAGAGATGACTTCATTGTTTGCTGATATTACGTTTCAGTATCACACACATGATTCAGAGATTTTAGGCTGCACCTGAGTTGAGTTTGAGTTTAATTTGTGAGACACACATCGTTTATGTGCTGTTAGTGAAGCTAACGCAATAATGGAACATCTGCTCACTGGTTTTTGACCTCCAGGCTTATGAATGCCACCATTTGGATTTAATATTTGCAAACAAACCTGACCATAATTTTAGTATTTTAGAAATGAGCTTGCAGGTTTTTTGGCTAGTAAGATTGTGGCCTTTTGGTAGCACCAAGGTGATTAAAGCTGGGGTGGATTGAACTAGAGCAGGGGTTCTCAAATGGAAACACTTTGTTAAGCTGTTAAAATAAATTTGTAAGAAGATGAGCCACTTTTTAAATTAACTATTTAAATTAGTGTAATATTCTGGCCACATTTAGCTATTTTTTTGGCTATTTATTTTTGTTGTTGTTGTTAGTATTTAATTGTTTAATTATTATAATTATTTAATTATTAAAATCATAATTATTGTTTAATTTCTTAGCTTTCCAGGCACAAGACAGTTTTTTTCCCCTGGGGTTCCTGAACCCTATTTTGAGAATCATTGGACTAGAAATTAATCTAGTTTTTAGTTCTTGGCTTACTAACCATCACCACCTAGAATAGAAATCAGCAGGAGAAGGCCATCCAAAAACCAGATAAATCCTAAACACTTGACTTAAGACATATTCGACAACATGACCACCACTTTTTATTTAAATTATATCATGACCATACCTCTTATTAATGACGTTTTAAATGACCTGAGTCAACATGGAGGCCAGAATAAGCATGTAAGGCATGTAAAACTCTTATGAATTTGACCCTTTGCCCCAGACTGAGTGTGTTACCTTAAAAGACCTCAGTCTTTATACCAGCCTGGCAGGCTGTGTGTGTGTGTGTGTGTAAAGTTAATAAGGTTTCTATAGAAAGGTAAAATGAAGGGAAGGAGATATCTGATGACCAGGGAAGCGTGTGACTGCTAGCCCGAAGCGGAGTGGTACAGTACGACTGAAGAAGGCCTCAGTCTGTCTGGACTCAGCAAATCGTGACTTGCTGTCATCGCCTGTAATGGCCCAGAGAGAGGAAGGGCGGAAAAAAGTGCCCATATCTTTTTACAACTATTTGAATTAAGCTTCGTCTTGGCTTCTCAATCCAGAGCTGTTTTTTCCCCTCTTTCCATTTTTTTTCAGTCTCATTCTAGTTCATGTTTACTGTCTATCGCCTTGTTCCTCTGAATAAAGACTTATTCTTCAGAACTTCCATGTTTTATTTTTTTGTTTTATGTGTGTTTATGTGTGAGCATATAAATGTAACACCTTGTTACCTGTCTGTCTTTGCAGGATTAATAACTGTGTTGGGGAAGATAACCACTGGCTCTTTCTTCAGCTGTGTTTCTACACTCAGGTCCTGAGTCTGTACACTCTTGTGTTGGACTTCTGCCAGTACTACTACTTTCAGCCTCTAGTCTCGGTGGACAAGGTACGAGCAGGCTACAATTTTGTCTTGTTCTAAAGATCAAATGTCATTTAGTTTTAACTGTGTTTACTTAAGGTGCAGTATGACTACTACTAGCATTTGGCTATGGTCAAATCCACAAATCCTCAGGAAGAGGAAATTAGGTCCAAATGATTAGTTAATTTTTAACTGTATCTGATTTTTGACTTTTGTTAAATATCTGTACAGAAAATCATTTTCATTGTGTCATTGCATTAGTGATTTTGTTTGTTTTATATCATTTGTGGTCCAAGAGAAATGCACAGTGTAAAACATCAATTCAAGAATTTAATCTAAACATAATTAACTGGTTCTACCACAACACTGGGATGTGGGTTTAATCCAAAACAGCATTTGTGAACAATCAGTGGCATTTTTAGCACAGCCAAGTAACTACTTAATATATACTGTATAAGTATGTACCTTATGTACCCTGCTTTTGTACTATAGCCTATGTACCCTGTTCTGGTGAGGTTTGGGTGTCACTTAGGGTTGGAAATTTGATGCTCTTTATGCTCCTTTAATTCAGTCCGTTTTCAATTCAGCATGCCAATGTCATTTCTAAAATGATTCTCAGTGCATCTTGATGTATTGTGTTGATGCGATTTTGTACACAATGCTTACTTTATTGCTGATGCCTGTTTCTCTCAGCTTCAGATAGGAAAACGCCTCTTATCATATACACAGTCACTTTTTTCCCCCTGATATGGTCAGGGCCAATTCCTATTACACGACAAGTACCAAGACAGGAGGCTGCTGTTTGTCCCTTAAAGATGCAAGAGTATTTCTACAGGGCAAGCTGTAAAGATCTCATGCTTACAGGTCTAAGGACCTTTTGACCTGCCTTTGTCCTGTATGCAGGGTCTTTAGAGTCTTAAAAATCGTATGCAACAGAAAGTGTCTGGAATGAGGTAATGTCATTCCTGTCCTCTGTGGTCACCCTGCATTAACACTTAATTCAGATGATTTTCACTCATTCTCACCCAGATTAATCAATGCATTCACAATGACAGCTGAAACAACTGAGCCATCTCCTTGGCAGCATTTTGCTGGCCTGTATCTCATTTCCTGTTTTTGTTTTGCCACATTGTGTGTAGGTAAACGAACCCAGCTGAGAAGTGTGAGGCGGGGTGTATACACACAGAAGGGCCTGTGCAGGAGAGATAGAGGCGTTATCTCTGGGAAAGCTTGACTTTTTTTGGTAGTGTGTGGAATATGCTGAATTGGGATGTGTGTTTGGAGTGATACAGGCACAGAGAGCCTCGAGCCAGACAAATGAACATGAAGCATTGAATCACTGCTGGGGACTACAGCCTCCTAATGAGCCCTGTGGAAATGCCATTTTTGTTTAAGTGTATGTGTGTGAATTGACGTGTTGGAACAGAAATTTAGGGATGGTTGCATGCGTGTGATATTTTATTCATGCTGATACATTTTCTTCCTTTGTTTTTCAGGAGTTATTTACGGCGCGTCATGAGTTGGCGCTCTTGCGCATGTCCTGCTTCATGGGATTAATTATGTTTGGAGGAATGAGCAGTCTCTTCTACTCACAGATCACAGGAATCCTTTCTGTGAGTCAGTCTTGATCGCCTTTCTCTTTTCCTACTTACTTTTCCCCCCATTTGCACTCAGTCGCCATTGTTTACTGTGTACATACACACACATCTGTCAGCAACCCAGTAATGATTGGCATGTGAATTCATTCATTCATCTTCAGTGAACTCATTATCCTGGTTAGGGTGATGGTGGATCCAAAGTCCATTCCAGGAGCACGGTGCACGCGGCAGGATTACACCCTGAATTGGTCTCCAGTCCATTGCAGGGCACACATTCACAGCTACACTGCCTGTAGTTGCCAGATTTGCACACATTCTAATGACCCTGGCTGTGTGTGTGCCCACAAAATTACTAGAAGTTGGCTTAGACAAAATGTTGAAGAATGATGCTCAAAAATCTGTGCTTTCTTTGGTTGACTGAACATGGATTGAAGACTGTGATGGGGCAGAATGCTAATCACATTTGACTCTGATCCTTTGATTGACAACTTCATGTGAGAAAAGAGGATTAGGGTGTGACCTGGTTAATTTCAGGAAAAAAGACCATGTTCTTTGACAAAAAGCACTCTTTATCTAGTTTTGCATTGCCTAGTTAATGTTAAGCCTCAGCGGTTGTTGTGGAAATGTTTCTTTTCAGTTAACTGTGATCTCTGATGAACACTTAAAACCTTATACATTGGGATTTAATTCTTATATGTTTATTTGCTCATTTTCTTGTGAGTGATGCCTGTTTTGAAGCAAAGTGAAATGTTCTGTTTTGAGAAATTGATACAACATGAAACATGAAGATGCTGGAGCAGTGTAGTTAAAATCTATTTTGATCTCACAAAGAACTACACACATACCTCCAGGTAAATACAAACATAGCTTGTATGTCAGTACTTCATTATGCATGCTTTTCAATGTAGATAATTGTATACATATAGTGTCCAAGAAAGTAAAAAAAAAATGATGGAACTTGTCTGAAATCGATCAGTGTTAACAGCTTAAAGAGAAAATAAGAAAACATGCCTGCAAAAATACTCCTTATGGAATTGAGTGGCTTGAATTATGCCATGCATCCTTTTCAAAATGGGCTTTTGCTGCTGTTTGTCCTTACGATGGCTTTACAATTAAAAAGGATCCGGACAATTAAGCAGCGAAGAGGCTGTGCCTAAAGCTTTGCTTGCTTCATGAAGCAGAACTCCCAAAAGACATTCATATAGGGCTTTTTTTCCATTACTGGTATGTCATTTGTTTTGTTTTGGAACAGTACAGGTTCTGCTTTCCTAATGCCACACCTCTAGCCATCCATATTACATGCCTCACAGAGCATTACGTATCTGTGGCCAAGCAGGATTGAGAAAAAAACCTGATGAGATACAAGCAGGGCCTCCAGGAGAAGTAGCTGTTTAACACGGTTATTATCACATTAACACGTCAAATAGTTTCCTACGTCCCTGGATATCCTTGAGTACACTTCTTGGCAGCAAAAGAGCTGTCTTCGGCTTGATTTGGATTTTCTAATATAGTCAGTGTTTTCCTGGAGAGGCACGCTGCAACAGAGCTCCTCGTGAAGATAGGCACACGCCAGCCACAAATACGTTCCAGCCTCTGACCCTAACATTGTCTAATAAGGAGTATTATTAGATTTGGCAGGCCAGATGATATGCCAGTTGCTTGTGTCAGTAATTACACTTTAGACCACTGATCCCTGGTAAGATCTTCTCACAAGTCCACAAAGAGGTCAGCACTGGATAGCATTGATGTTAGAGTCTTGACCCTGAACCCAGTCTTACATGTGTCATGATTTAGATGAGGTTTGGAGTAGGCTAAAAAGCATATTTTTGATTATTAATGCACATGGATCAGTGAGAATTATCTTTTTTTTTTTTGGATTACCCATCAGTCACACCATAAATAGGTCCCTGAGTGGTAAAGCTAGGCTCACCTCATTTACATAATCGGCTGCAGTGTCTCTCTTTTTGTCCCTTATTCGGGTCGTCTCGCCCCCTCACCTGGTGTGCAGGGGGTGAGTTTTGTAGGCTGACGCATGCGGCGTATTGTCCACATGCAGATGCCCCTCTTGGCCCTGCCAACTTGGCAAGGTGAAGAGGGCACCAGGGGCTTCTCACTGCTGACAGCTTCACTGTCTCTCTTTTGTCTTTGTGCACGCTGTAGAGTCTTTCATTCCTAGCGTGGGAACGATGAGAAAGAGGTCTGCTACATAAACTTGCATCCTAGAAACTTCTACTGTCAATGATTTACAATATCTGCTCTCTTTCATATGTGTGAGAGATTAAACGGTTGTGTAGTATTCATATCCATCATCTTTATTTTTTTTTGTTTCAGGACACAACCACGATAGAGAAAATGTCTCACACCTCCGAGGGGATGTAAGTGTTCCTGTTTCGCCTTCTTTAGCTGATGTTCAGATAGCATTTGTTGTTAGGATTTTAATGTGGAAAAATCCTCATCAGTTTTTTTAATTAAAATACTATAAGAAGATTTTCCAGATTTGCCTCTTTAATGAAGTGCATTTATGCCTGGCTCACAGCAGTGCTCTTCGGTCATGGCAGCAGTCGTTGGCCGAGGTGTTTGGCACACGCTGGAAGCTCCTGTGGTTCCTGCCGTTCCGAAGCAGACGGCCACTGTACCCGAGATCCTCCTCCCACTCGCACGTGTAGCAAAGTAGTGGCTGGTGTTGAGGACGGGCACGTTCTACCTTACACTCCTTTCTCTTCTCCACTCCGTCACTTCACTGTGGCCTAACACTTCTGAGGTACCAAAATTGCAGTCTTCAGGTTTTGCTCTGTTAATGAACTTGAACACACTGGATATGATTCCTCTTATTCCCCAGACAAGCTCTTGTCCCATGGTATTATTATTATTATTATTAGAGATGAATTATCGTTAGAGGTAGCATGTGTGTGGGGGGGGGGGGGGGGTTTGTATTGAAAGCTTTGTAAACAGCAAGCGAATGTGTGTATTTACGATGTTAGGGAACATCAGGGTTCTACTGAGTTAAAGGGTTTGTTGTTTCCAGGGTAACACTCCATGACTCAGTGATTGGCAGGGTGAAGCTTAGTCGGAGAGGTTTTTATCTCTGGCTTATTGGGGTGGGTGGCTGATGGCTCTAGAGGTGAGCCATGACCTCTGGCAAGAGCTGAAGACAACCTCAACACTAACTCTGCTCACAAACGCTTAGCCAAGCATCATGTACCACAGCACTGAGTTCTCGACTTGAATACTGATCAGATGGCAGCACAAAGATGCATTCCGTTCAATCACAATTTTGCCTGTACCTTATTTTATCACATGATTTGTGCCTTTTGGAATTTGTCAGAGTTTAGGTAATTTTATATTTTTTTGCCAAATTATTTAAAATCGTTCATTGATGGGATGGGAAGCAGTTATTCTAATATGTTAATTATTCTTAATTTTTTATTTTATTTATTTATTTTTTTTGACATATTAAAGTCATGATCAAATTTTAGAAATAGACCAAATGCATAATTGGTGTTTATTAAAAATACTACAAAGCTAATAAACAACACTACAGATATACATATAAAGAAACAAATTTTTGTTGTTGCATGTGAAGTGCCTCCTTAACCTTGGTTGGTTGTTTCTTTCCGGCCTGCCATGATTCTCCAGGTTTAGTTTCTATGAATGATTTCTTTGGAGAAGGCTGGTTTTGGGGAAAAAATGTCAACTCCAGACTTATTGGCAACCTTTAAGATAAAGGACAAAAATATTGTATAAAATATACACATGCACAAAGATTTTTTTTTTCATTTTCAACTACAAATTTTTCCTTTAAGGACATTCTCAAAAGATCAGCATAATTGATGCATAAAAAGTATATTCAAAATGTGAGCAGTTCAAAACACATCTTGTTTGCATTGAAGTCAATTGAGCATAATCAAGCCAATTTGAATAAATGTATTCATACCAGTAAAAATATGGTGAGAAGTCATTTTATTCTGTATTTTGTGGCTAATAGTTCAGGGACTCTTGTGAAGATGATGGCTTGAATTCCTGGAGGGTCAGAGTTGCCCATCAAAAATGTTTCAAAAATATACACCTCAATCAACATAGGTGATCCGCATTAAATAGGGCATCTACATCTGCTAGTGTACAGAGGATGAATGTAATGTCCAGCAACATTATACGTCTTTAACGGGAGAATTTGCCAAAAATGAATTTTAGGGACACTGCTAATCTAAATGAATTATTGGTGCCAATAATATATGGAGTTGAATGTAGGACCTACCTAATTTTTAATGAGAGTTTTTGTTTTATAGCTATCTATTGTTTTATCAGTAAATTATTTAGCACTAGTTGTTTTATTGCTTTGATTTTGGTTTATTAGGGGAGACTTTTTGGTCTAATATTTGATTACAAGTCTGGGGGTTTTGCAGGTTTCTAAACTCAGCTTTAATACACTCTCAAAATTATTGTGCAATTCAGGTGCATGGTCTGATCGAAGCTCTCCTTTATAATGATGAGGTCCTTACTTTTGGATGGTACTGTTGCCTTACTTCTAAATAAATGTCTTATTTTATTTGAATCTCATCTAAAAATGTAAAGCACAGACTTGATGATAGTCAGCACTGAAACGAACATACGTCTATCTCTCCTCAAGTTTTAAATGGATCAACAACATGGGTTCCTCTAGAAAGCTTTATAGAACATTTAAAGTGGGTCTGGGTCTGAGCAAGTTAAAATGATGCTGCTGGTCATTGATATATTTCATGCATTATTAAACTGGATTATAGAAAGCCTTATTTTACAGTCTACAAGGTTAATGGTGCGCTCACATTAGCAGCGACAACCAGCGGCTAGAAATAACTCCTCTCCCATGCTACGCTGGTCAACTTGTAAATGATGGCAAATCAGATCTTAATTTCGCTCATGAAGTAGCACCTGCAGGACTCTTCAGCTTTATCACCATGTGGAGAGTGACTATTGTGAATGCTACTGAATGCATTCTATGGTTAAACAAGAATGTTTGAAGCAAGATCACACTATATATTGGAAACTAAATCTCCTGTAAAATACTTTTTGTTTGACTTCAAGCATATTTAAGTAGGACAGCCTTTAAGAAAATAATCAAACTCCATGATGAATATAGCAAAGATAAGGTAAAGTCAAGATAACATATTTTAGATTTATTATATTTATTAATATATACTGTACATTGATGCATTTGCTGTCAATATATTTGTCACTCATTTCTCAAAAGCACCTAAGGCCACAAACTGGCTGCAAGTGACGGCTAGTCCTTGCTGATGTGAGTGTGCCAAAAGATTGAGAACTGTAATTACACTGTTTTTATTGTACACACTATCTCTCAATGTTGTGTGTAAACATATTTTTTTTAAATGTCTAATTGCTTTAGCCACTGTGGTAACTGAACATTTTATGTATGTACACAAGGGGATCTTATGGCTTTGTTTAAATCTGAACTATTAGTATTAATTGTTTTCCTCATATTTTAGGATTGATATTTATTGATAAAAGTTGCCTCCTTCAGGAATGGTGAACTTGCTTACTGCTGTAAGGTGGCAAGTTGAACAAAACAGATCAAAAAGTCACTTGTCCTATAATGTCCTGACTAAGCACTGGCTGTTTTTTTTTTTTTTTTGTTTTGTTTTTTTTGTTCTAATGTGCTCAGACTACAGACATTTTATGTTATGTTTACAATAATATTTTTTTCAGTAATATAACATGATACTGGGGCTGATATATTACCATTTAGAAGTAGTTGATTTATTTCTTGCTAATCATTCAAGTAATTTTTTAAGTTTGATCCAATCTGAATTGGATCTAAATTTCTTACCTCTTTGGACATTGAACGCACGGTATAAACTGTGTCCCACTTAAGGGGCAGCACAGCAAAGTAAGAGTCTCTGTTTCTGCTCTAAAAAATAAAATAAAAAACAACCAACCAAAAAAAAAAAAAAAACATACAGTTTCTAATTCAATCTTTAAGGAACTTCAGCTGAGTTTTGTCATTAAACAGTGAGGTCAGAGACGGAAGTGATGCAAACAGGAGGTCTGCCATAAAGCAGACCTTTTCATTTTAGTTTGGCCCTGGCCATGGACTACACATACTTAGTATATGCCTTTTTGGACCATGTAGACTTCATCCTTTGAAGGATGCAGACCCTGAATTGGGACACAGCTATAGTTTTTGTGCTTTTCAGTGCAATGACAGTACTGGAAATATTCCATATAATATGTTATAGCATATCTATGATATTTGTGCATTCCCATCCATATTCTCTGTATGTTGTGTGAAATATGAAAGTCAAGTATTTAGTCGATGGCAAACAGTTAAACTCTGCTTAAAATGTACTTCAAGTACTCGTATAAACCTCTAGGTGTGTAAATGTACCTTAGAAAGCAATAAGACCTGCTCAAATCCTCACTGTGCTATAACATATATACAAATATAAATACTGCATACTACTTTCGCACATGCTGACGTTCTTATCAGGAGAGTCAGCCATGTGCAGGTAGTGCTGGCTGTGCTATGTGGTTTACGTCTACTGTTGCTATCAGTAGAAACTCTGTACTGGAACTAAAAGACAGTACACTCCTCTCTGCACTATTGTCAGCTCCTACTTCAGGTCTAAGACTATATAATCACACTTGGGCTCTTTTATTGACTCTCTTGTACCGATTCTTTTCATGTGGTGTAAATTATATGGTTTATTTACCTTTATTTTTTGATTGAGACTGCACAGTATGTAATATGTAAATTTTTATTTATTAGGGTTTTTTTTAATAAACACTACCGAAATCTGGAACATTGACTCCTCCTACTTGTGTTTGTATGTCTGCTGTATGTGCACAGCTTGCTTGTTAGTTTTAAACATGTTCCTAATGTTCCCAACATTCGAAATGCCGTCATCTGCCTTGTGTCGTCCTCACGGATGTTCCCGTCATCCCAGAATAGAGGTGAAAAGGTCCTCTCTCCATTTGTTTCTCTTTAATAGAGTTTCCCCATGACCTCAAAGCAGACCATCTGTGAGGGAATCTCAGCTGTCAATCAACGTGTGCAGGTTATTTTTCTAATCTTACACAAATAAAGCTCAGCTCTTTGCTCCAGGCTCCCCACATTCCCATCTGTGTTACTCTGAGAACCTACATGATCCTCTCGGCTTGCTTTCCATCTCTCTGTTCTCTCCTATACTCATTCGCTTTGTCCCATCTGCTATCTGGTCATAAAGGATGTCCCGCTCTGTTGTTTTTTTCCCCAGAGCACCCATAGCTAATTCACTATCAGCAGTCAATTAACTACAGTCAGAATGAAAACAAACTATAAAACAAATTTCTATGAATAAATAAACGGAGGTGTGTCTACATGCTTCACCTTGTATGGCACATGACTTGTTCAGCTAAGTGCTGGTATTAGCTAAACAAATCACATTAAACATTGTGTGATGCTTGGGGTTAGACATGCTGTTTGTTGTGGATATGTACATCCACTACCAGTTTACTAGGAATGGTGTGAATAGAAGAAAATATATATTTACCCATGATCAGACTTAGAAAGCAGAAAGAAAATAGAAAGGGCTTTCAATGGGTGTCCTATTTCCAACAACTGGGCAAAGATTTATTGCATATTATTTCCTGTGTTCTGTCCAGGACTTTTCCTGCCTAGTGCCCAGTATTCCTGGGATAGTGGGTACTGAAGATTTCGAAGATTGCTTTCTAAGATGGCACAGTTTATCAACCAGCCTGTGAAAACCAGTAAATAATAATAAGAAGAAGTAGAAGAAAACGAATTACAATAATAATAATAACAACAACAAAAAATACAATACTTGGTGTCATTCTTTCTCTTTGTGCAGTTTAATTATAATTTTTAAATAGATTTTTTAACATAACACACTGCTTAAATCAAAATACCTGTCCTCTTCTATCACACTTAACTTACTGTGGAACTGCACCTTGACCTCAAGCTATTTAAAAACAAAGGATTTATTTTGACTCATTTGACTTGCATAAGCTCAAAAAGTTGGGTATAGTGGTGCAGTCAGTGCTTTACTGTGCCATGACAGGCTCAGACATACCTATGTGTTAGTATGATAAAATGCAGACGATTAGAAGAAGCATGTGTCTAGTCATCAGACTAATACAGGTTTTCTGTATCTGTCTGTAAAGCTGGCTTGATTCCAACCTAAGCATAAGTCACACATCTGCGATTTCTGAGTGTTTACATGAACTCAATATGCACGGCCATGTATTGTTTCCTGCACTCCAGAAATGTTAAAGCACTCCCAATTGGATTTTAGATTGTTTGATTTTGGTAATTTATGCCAGATGTAACCTTTTATTTGGACGTGTGAGGATTTGGCATGGAGTGTTTTTTTTCGGGGAGTGTTGTGTCTCTCTGTGGCTCTGGCCTGATGCCCCACGCCTGCTCTGTCTGGCTCTCTCAGGCTCATGCCCTGCTGTTTGCCACCGTCTCTTTGGTGATGGGCACCGTGCCACACATGGCTGATGTGACAGTTAAGTGCTGCTTTGAGTTGCCAGTTGGACTCCCTGGCATCTCCAGTGCCCTGATGCCTTATATCTGTTTAATCAGTGCACGAAAAGCACACAAGGCCTGTTGGTATGTCCCCAGGACCGTAAACATGTAGGCCATGATCATGGCTTCAGCTTTTGGCACCTGTGCCTGTGAACTTGTGTGGAGTTTTGGTGGACACATATCTTCTTCTTCTTCCTTGAAGTTTTGGTGAAAGTACACTTTGCTAACAACATAGTCAGTATATCATTAGCTCAGGTTTTGTCCTGTTAGTATATCAGATTATACACATAACACACATATAAAATGTAAATTTCCTGTGACCTTTGTGTTGCCGAGCAACTTTCCCCTTGTTTCTGAAGCAAGCAACGTAGAACAGCTGTGGAAACAGCTGTGGACATATACCTCAGCTATGTCTACGAGGCAAGTAGGAATCTCTCTTCCTCCAGCTGTATGGTTGCTGTTCCTGTTTTCAGCTCCAGAATAAACTCTCGCTCCTCAGATGATTCGGTACAAGTCAGTACTATTTACAAATTTGCTAAAGGCCTGCCAGCTGCTAGTAAAGGTGTTTCGAACTGAAGCTATATACTCTGTGGCTTTCCTTACGCAGCTCATTGTTATACAGGAAGTTCTGCTACCTGAGTCCTGAACTGGATGACTCCTGGACTGAACTGCTCTCCAAGGACCACCTGAGAGCCGGGGACTCAGAATCAAGTTGCCTGGCTTTAATCCTGCAAAGAATGTGCCTGTGATTCCCCCAGTAGTGGAGCTGAGTGAAACTGGTTAGAAAATTCGTTAGATTTCATGGTTTAACAGACAAACTTGTTAATCCAAAAGCAACTGTAAAATTTGCAGACACAGATTACATAGTCAGAACAGGATTTGGATGTAAACATGTACTAGCATCCTCTACACTTTACTTAAGAGCAGTGAAGTATGACACATTTTCACATCGCCGGATCTAAATGGCTTCGAGTGATGGACATTTCGATAAGTGAAAGTGCTCCACGACTGAAGCCATCCCTTTGTCGGCCGAGCAGAAAGGGGAGACTTCAGGGAGGATAAACTTTGCTTAGATGAGAGGAAAGGCAAGCCTTTTATCTTGGGCAGGCACTGTATTCTACACAATGTCTCTCCAGTGCAGCCTAACAAAGAGCTCCTTATGTACTTCCTCTGGCCTGGCAGGCCTAATACCGCAGTGCCGGGGACGGTTGCGAGGAGACGTCTTTTAGATACTGCGCTTTGGATGGTGTGGTGGATAAAGAACAATTCATTGGTTCGGTAAAGTGTGTGCGCCTATGCTGGTGTATGTTCATCGTGCCCTGCTGAAAGGTGGTGTCTAAACCCCAAAAGAGCTCGTTCCACTGTGAAACCTATCTCTGCCCCACGTCTACCTTATTTGAACTTCCTTGCTAGGCTTGCTTACTATTCACATCCTTCATCCTGAAAAGGGTCATTTAGAATGTAATGTAGCTTTCTACTAAATGTGAGCCGCCTGCTTTGGTCATTTGAAGTGTGGAATTAGACTTTCTGCTCCACTCTGTATATCACCCAAACCCTGAATTCATGAAAATCCATATGACTACCTTGGAGAACTCTGTCTTGTCATTAAGTCTTGCTGAACCCCCAAAAGCCACCCGCCCTCCATCGTCATGGTTGGATGCCTCCCGTCCTGATGCTGTCTGTCCTCAGCAGGGTCTCTGTTGATTGGCTCGGTGTGTGTCCTCCTCAGTGCCGTGGTGTGAATGACGGCCCCTGTCAGCGCTGACGGGCTTCCCTGCTGCTCCATATTCTTCCTCTGACTGACAGTTGCTCGTACCTCCTCTGAGCCACCCCAAAGGATTGCCTGTGTCATGGCAGGGCCACCTCGCCCTCTAAAGGAGAAAAAAAGGCTCTTGGCAGAAAGTCTTTAATGTTGCTCCCAGGACACTGAGAGTGTGAGTGCTGACCTCGAAACAAACACAAGGCTCTCTCACTCGCCTCAGACAGACTTCACTGAAAAGGTTGGATCGCCATGGGTTACGCCAGTGCAAGTGAACAGAGGTGGTTTCTTTTAATTATTATTCCCACTACGTTGTCTTCAGGAGGCAATAGTCAAATTAGCAAACTTTATTGAATTTTAACATGACCCAAATGATGTTCTCTTATTATATACAGAACTGTGATTAGGAATAATGCTGACACTAATAAAACTTTCAAGAATAATTGGAATCATTATCAAGCAGAATACTTAATAATAAGCAGTGAGTATTGTATGGTCATAGCTCAGTTAAGTTGGCTTCATCAGTTATTTTTTTTGTTTTTTTACATTGTGTGTGATTTAGTCTGTGGAGGTCCTTGTTTGATTTGTGTGGTCTCTAATTGTGCTTCTCTGATTGACTTAACCATGTTCCTGGGACATACAAACACGTATGTTATGACGGGAGTCAATTAACTCCCATTGTCCCCCTCTTATTGTCCTAATACAGATGTCTTCTTTTTCACTGGAGTGACAGGTGGTCATTTGCATTGGCCTATAGGAACAGTATGTATAGTCGAAATATCTTTATTGCACTTATTCATGCATTATATTTGTGTAGATCCATCATATTTATTGCAACTGTCATGTCCTACTACAATTCAGTTCAAATGTTTGCCAATGTTAAACTTTTAATTTCCAACACTAATTCTTCTTTAATTTAAATTTTAAACACAGACATTTAAAAGATTTTAAGCAGACCCATTGCCTCTAACATTTTTTCTTACTTAGTACATTTAATTAGCAGAAATAAGTAAATACAATATTATTTGCTTAAGATCTGGTCTAAGGTCACCTACCAAAATATCTATGACCTATTAAAAGAGGATACAGTTGAGGTTTAAGGGCTTCACAGAAAGGCTAAATGGTGGGGATCAGACTGTACTGGGATTCTCATAACTAGCACAGAGCCTGACCTACAACTACCCCAAAACACACCAAACACATATCATGCTTATTTCTATTCGTTATTAAGCACATTGTGGGGTCCATTTATAATCTTAAAGGGAAGATTTACTGCAAATTACCCTAACATTATTCTGGCAGATCACCTTTAAAAGCCTTGCTTTTCTGATCTCTTGTACAATTTCTCCATCTATAAAAGCTCACTCAGAGTGTTACATAGTGTAAAAGTATGTAAAGCTGAGAGCTGAAACGTCCAGACAGAAAACATGACATAACAGATACCAAATACTAACAAGACACACTTATCTGTAAATGCTTTGGTCTTCACCGTCAGCTGATCTCAACCCAATGAAACGCCTATGGGAGATTTTAGACTGATGTGTTAGACAGCACTCTCCACAAGCATCATCCAAACAAAAGATCATGCCTCCAGTACATTTCCAGAGACTTGCTCTGGTGGCTCCTGGTGGCCCAACACCATACCATTTTATGATGGTCTTTCCTTTAATTTATGTTATATGACCATAGATGACAGCTGCTTGCATGTACTTAACTTGATTAGCTATCATTATGACAAGCTTGTGCTGCATGGATAATAAATATCAGCATGCCACACATCGTTTATGTCAGGTAATGTAATTGTTTTGTCTGTGTCTGGGTGTCTGGGTGTCTGTGATAGGTATAGAAGTTGATACATTTGAAAGAATTGAATACAGGATATCTGCATGCTTTCCTCATGTCCATGTGGATTTACTCTAGGTTCTTCTGTACTCCTCTCACCTCCACAAATCACCAGATGCTGATATGCTCTGCTCGGTGAGTTTGTGATTTGCAATGGATTGGCATCCAATCCACCTCACACCTAGTGTTCCTGAAATAGGCTCCAGATCCACAAACATAATAAACAGGACACTGAAGAAAACTGAATACATAATGAATATAGAGGTGAATTCTTTGGCATGAACATATGGCAGATTTACATACATATTTTTATTTTTATGCTCTAAAAACTAATAAAAATTATTTATAAAGTCATAGTTCACCAGTGCACCAGTTAAATGGAAACTAGCGAAATAAATAGAATTAAAAAACTGGATAACTGACATTATTTATATAGAAGTTACAAAAAAGTATCTCTTATTTATGACTCTTATGAACCAGAATGATTTTTGACCAATTAAATCAATTTATTAGAGCCAAGAAATTATCATTTCTTTTTTATTTTTTTATTTTATTTCTACAGAACCCAAATCAGAGTTTTTGCTGCATGGAGCATAAATAAATGATATAAAATAAACAATACAAGTAAACAGTCGGTTCTCATAGTTGATGTGTTAGTAGCAGGAAAAATGGGCAAGCGTTATGATTGACTTTGATTGACTTTGACTAGGGTTAGGGTTAGGGTTAGGGGTATTCTCACTATACAGTGGTTAGTACCTACAAAAAGTGATCCAAGGAAGGGCACTGGGACAGGGTCATGGGCCCCCAAGGCTCAGTGATGTGCATGGAGGGAAGGGGGGGGGGTACTTTACAATTTTTATTATTTTAAAAAATGACTGATTCCTGGCCATAATTTATGAAACCTGAGCCAACTAACCAAAAATGAACCATTCAATAATTTGAATAGAATATGTAAGCAAACTGTCAGGATTTATTTATCTACATTAACCCTGACTGATGTTGGAATAATTATCAAATTGCCACCTGTTGTTGGACATCTGCTTATTCAAAGTAGTAGAATTATAGGAATAAAACACAAAATAGCACACTTTTCTCTTGTAATTGCCAGACAGCCTTTCCCATGTGGGCCTAAATTTGGTTACAGGAATTAAGCCCAGATTGTAAACCCAGATGTCTATCAAAAGTCCATCAAAATGCATTCTGATTCTTTTTATTTTTTTATTTTTCAACATTGCCTTCTGCTTAAAATGTACCAAGAAGGCACCAAGTATGTGGTGTGCCATGTGCTATCCATGACTTGTGCCAGCAGCTGTATTATTTTAGTACTTCCTGTCTGTGAATTAACTATTTTATTCTTATTATGTTTATTCTTATGTAGTGAACCCGAGTTCTTTTGGAGGATAATAACCCATGAAATAAGCCCTATCAATCATCAATTCAGTCTGCTCCACCATCATTTTAATAGCAAAGGAATATTGGTGTTGTAACATATGACACTTAAACTATAGGATTTGCTAAATAATCTCCCCAGTTGGAGCGCTACAGAAATGTGGGAAAGGTTACGGAAATATAAAGAACACCAGTTCACTGAGGGGGTAGTGATGGGGTGTTCTGCTTTGTGAAATGCCTCCTCGACCCTCGAATGCCAGTCGCACTGCGCCCCTGACTTAAAGGCATGGTCTCACACAAACCAACAATTCACTCAGAGGGAAGCAGTCACTGGCGGGAACATTCTGTGAGGAGGCGGAGGTTGGGAATTCGCAGCCGAGGGAAAAAGGTCTGGATAGGTTACAAAGAGAGTCCCAAACATGGCACAAAGCTGGCATTCAGTCCTCAAAGCCCACCACGCATGCTTGGGAGGCAGGTTGACGCTCACTCTAAATGTCAAAAGTGAGAATGTTGTTCATTTGCTAGCATGTCTGAGAATCAAATGCAATGTAGCAAGAGTGGGATGAAAAGCACATGTTCAGATTCAGATCTACATGTCATGAGAGCAGACAAGCTTTTGTGTGTTGGTATAACCTGCCTGTTGCCATTTGAGGGAAAGCCAGTGGTTAAATAAATATAGGAAAAAGTAGGAAAAACGCTACTTTGAATTACTGTGAGCAACTGCATGAAAGCTGCTATTAATAAAAGCCACCTGTAACAGTCTGAAAGTTTGGACACTCTTGAGAAAGACTACCATGACGTATACAAGATGATGTTATTAGATGTGTCCTGGAGTGGTTCGTTTGTGTGGGCTTATGTGAGTGTTTTTTTCTGACTTTCTCATAGAAGTTTGTATTAATACTTGTCAATGAAAGATTAAGCAAACAGAACGTTACACAACTGGCTGCACTGTTACAGGAAAATAAACAGCAGTGGGTCATGCTTTTATCACCCCAAAGCTGATTCATTTTTCCAAACACACATTTCAGAGTGTTTATTTCTATCATTTTTAATTAATTAATTAGTGAAACATCATTATCGGTTGCAGTTTATTGTTATTTTCATGTCTGTATGATGAACGTTCCCTTACCAGCCTTTCTACTTGTCTGTCTGTTGGAATTATTAAAACATAAAACACGGCCTGGTGGCTTTTGGAGATATAAATCTGACATTTTAATTTTATTAAAGTTTTAACTCAAAATTAAAAAAAAAGTCTCTGTAGTGAGTTTAATATATTTTTGCTTGTTTAAAATATATTTTAACACACCCGATATGCTAGTAGACTAATATAAAGCTCTCTCTCTCTCTCTCTCTCTCTATATATATATATATATATATGTATATGTATATAGCGCACAAAATCTAAGGAAAGTTTTCACACTTTGAGCCTACGATCCAACTGTTTGTTAAATGAATAAAATGCTAATATGTCTTGTTTCTTCAAACTTCAATCGTCCAGTCCACCAAACACCAAACAAGTCAATGGCAGAATAAATTGTTTGACAATGGCAGACAAGATTTGGCAATTTTTTATTAAATTTTTTAGCCCACATACTCAGCTTTGCTGCTAATCCCACAAATGCATGTCCCTTACAAGTGTGGCAACATTTAAGAGGGAAATTAACAGGCTTTCCAACAGTATAAGATTTATTGCCAAGAAGCATCGTTACAACAAAGAAACAATCTACCAATCACAAATTTCCTTATGTATGTGTATACATTACTAACACATATGTCATTTATCCCTCATTTGTCATGTTTATTTAATATTTTAAAATAGCACAGACATTTACTATATATTATTCCTTTTACCTGCTTTAATTAACACTGTAATGAAAATTGCACAATGTACAAATTAAACAAAATATAATGGCATTCATTATTCCATATATAATACTGATGCAGGCGCAGCTGTGCTTTCCTATCTTACATTTAAGCCTTCCAGTTGTGGAACTTTAACCTGTGGCCTAAAAAATTTTACATAAATAGTAAAACCTCCTGCTTGTGGAAGGCTGAGAATCATGCAGCATAATCTGTGTCGGTCGTCTCAGTATCTCACTTGTGCCCCATGTAAGCAGCGGTGTGTGATATCTGAACCGTGCCTCGCTCTCATGTCTATGAAACTCCCTGCTTTTGTATGGGGAAATTAATTCCTATTTGGGCCTCCCCTCATTGACTGGAGGGGTGTCAGGGAAAGGGGGCTGAAGTGTGTGTATGTGTGTGTGTGTGCCGAAGATATGGGGAGGGCTGTTCAAACTGCAAGTCAAACAATATACAATAGGCACGAATGCAAATAAAGTTTATAAGGCATTTTCTCACAAAAGCCCCTCACTGGTGTTCCACTTGCTGCACTCCTCAGGATGCCACAAAAGAGTTGTGCTCCTAATGTACATTGCTTAAAAAATTAAAGCTCTGTCTGAAGAGCATGTGTGTGTGTGTGTGTGTGAGGGAGAGAGAGAGAGAGAGAGAGAGAGAGAGAGAGGATTCCAGATCCTGATCCTGTCATTACAGGCAGCTGCGGAGGCTGGAGTCATTGCTTATGCACAGGGCCGTGGCTGTGTGTATGTGTGTGTGTGTGTGTGTGTGTGTGTGTGTGTGTGTGTGTGTGCGCGTTTTCCCATAATGCAATGTGATAAGGATTGGCCTACATGAGGCTGAGTGTGTGGCATCTGATGAAGGCTTGATTAGGTGTGTTATCTGCTGCTGAGCTGCTCCTGATGAAAGCTCCTGAAAGGGCGATGGCTGGGAAAACAGCAGACGGCTCCATCAAATGGCAGTTATGCTATGACATGACAGCCAGGACCTGGTGGATGGTAAGTCTGCCTTTTTTTTCACTCTACATATTTTTCTCCATACCTAACAACTAAGACGTACGACCAGGTAACTCCTCCTTCAGAGCTCATCGCTGTATTGTTGATAAAGTTAGCATCTCAAATTTTCCAATAGCTGAGAGGTTTTTTTTTCGGCCACACTGAAAAGTCATGTCTTTTCTGTAGCAGTAATGGTATATGTACTACTTATGTACATATGTATATGTCCTCCTACATTTTAAAATTGCACAGGGTTTTGGGAATGTATGGCAGAACTTCTACTTGACATGAATCTACTCTTACCTCTCATTGCGACCCCTCTTCAGTTGTTGGCGTGTGTGTTGTTGTTCAGCGAAGTGTGCGCAGGGGCCACGCGTGTCGTCAGGGTCAAGCAGGTTGAGCGGGTTGCGTAACCCTGCGCTTGGCTTGATGTCAGAGGGTTAAGGCTGAGTTGGAGAGTCCACTCTGTCCTCGTCAGGGGGAAAAGCAGTCTGTCACGCTGTGATAGGTTACAGATCATATCGTAATCAGCCATGTGTTATTGTAGTCCATGTTGGATCCGGTTTTGTGATGTGATGAAAGCAGCAAGTGGTAACTCTAAGTAGTAGTTGTTGATTCATGAGCTCTGCACTTAGGATTTGGAAAAGAAATGAAATTCAAGTCTTCATCTTATTTCTGGGTCAGCCTGCGTCCGACACTCATTTGCCGCCGAAATGATTTTGCTGGATTTTTCTACTGCTGCAACTGAGTCTGCTTCAAAGTTGTGTCTTGTTTCAGCCTTTTATAAAAACGGTGGTATTTAAGATATGGTTGTGCCCTGCACTTGCTGACATTTTTCTCTCTGTTTGTCCATTTTGTGTTGCTGGTGAACAATGGGCTTTTGTCTGGCCTTTGCACTAAATGAAACTACTACTGGATCTAAGTCTACTAGGAATATTAATTTCTTCTCAATATTTTAGGTTAAATTTTTTCACTATCAGTCAACTTCTGTTTTTAATGCTTTTATTTGTGTGTTATTACACAAGTGCATGGATTGGGCTGGATTGTAACTTAATTTTAACTACTTTCATTTTTTGGACTCTGACTAACTCCCTGATTAACTTTTGTTAATTTAAAGAAGTATGGAAATAATTCTGGAAGTCTGGAAAAATCTTTTCTTTTTTTCAGAAAAGAGTCGTTTCTCTTTAACATTTTTTTTGCAAGAAATGTTAAAATCATTCAGTGCATGATGTGCAATTTGCAGGTCATGTGAGATAAAATGAGTTTTAAGAAAGCAAACTCATAATATGATAAAAAAAAATCATACATTTGTTATTATTATAGATGTTATAATAATTATGTTATTATACATATTATCTAAAAACTAATTTTCACTGGTTTTTAGATTTTTTTTTTTACTGTGGCATTTTTATTTGATAGAATTAACCTTACAAATATTAACCTGCTTTTTGTGGAAGTGTGGAACTTTACAGACATGCAGGATTTAACAGGTTTGGTATACTGTATGTTGTAGACATATAACATTTTTAATAACATTTAAGTCAGAATAATTATCAAACAAATTATCTTAAACTAGTAGACATACGAAACATTAAATGTCATTACTTGTTAGTTATATTGAGTTAATAGTTATAACTAGTTTTTTATTTTTATTATTATTTGTTTCATTTTGTTTTCATTTCATTTCATTAATATATAAGTTCACCCCCCCCCCCTTTAGTATTTCACCAAAATGTATAAGATGTAATTACTGCATGTTTTGTATAAAGAGTGCTAAATTGCTGGTTTGTGATCTTAAAGTGCGAGAGAAAATCAGGTCACATGAGGACTAACCTGATGAATGCTAAACTAAAGTCATTCGATCATTTACTTAAGGCAGTGGCATAGCAGTGGTCCATCATTGTTTTTAATTTCAAAGTTAGATTCATTGTTGTGTTCTTGTACGTTTGTGGATTTTTTGACTTGTCCTTTTGGTGTGAATGGGTTTAATTCAAATTTAATGATTTAAAAAAGCAAGTATGGTTATGATTAGTGGCAACTTCATGTGTTCTGCAGCTGGAAAATTCATCAACAGAAAGCTGTATGAATGTAAAAACAATGAACAAAATATGACTAATATGTGTATGAGGTAATATGTGCACATTTACATTATATTTGTGAAATAAATCTTTGCTGATGGGGTCTGTGGCATTTGCTTTAAAGTTAAAGAGCTTCCTGTAAAAAAAGTTTGAGGATTGCTGACTTAAGAGAAAGAGTCACTAAGATGTGCAGGAAGCTGAATGGAGCAGATGCTGGGGTGGCCTGTGCAATGTGGAGACCTGCATTTATCACTAATCCTTGTTGCCAACAGTTGTTCATTAAGGTAAATGATTATGACCCCCCTTTCCATTTTTTCTTGACGTTTTCTCACTGTTATTTCTCAGGAAGCTCCTGGCTGGCTCGCTCTGTACAGCTGGGAGACTGATGTCAGTTTGTGTGCAGCCTCCAAGCAATCTGGCCTTCAGATGATGCTCCTGCTTTCTCGGCCGAATGTGGGTCAGAGATTAGCATAATACCAACTAATCATGAATAACATTAGCATTTACTAAGGCAGTAATTAAAAGGATTAGTGGATGGGTAGAAATAAATGAGGAATCCCTCCAGTAGCTGTGTTTATGATATGCTCTAAAGGCTGCTGGGCTATAATGCTCTATAATGCTCATACACACAAGTCTTTAT
>JAOVVF010000042.1:13779429-13792197 GCA_028565595.1 Duopalatinus emarginatus | reverse complement strand
CAAGATTGCTATTAGATATTTCCTATCCTATTCTCTCCTCTCTTTCTTATCACACACAGACTTGAATGAACGCATAACATTTCTAGGAATAAATATGACATAGATGTGTAATATAAAGTGGGAAAATGCCTGCTGTGGTCTGCTGGTCTGAGAGGAAGACCTGAAAGTGGGCTGTGGTGAGCTATGGAAGAGGAGGAGTATTGACTCTGTAATTAAATGAAAAAAAAAAAATCGTGAGACTGATTTGTCAGGATCCAGCAGACTAGATAGAGGGTGTTACCGTCCGATATAATATCAAGTTTGAAAACGGGATCAGAAATTTGGCGCCTTCTAGTTTTCGACCTGCACTTGTGACATTCTTCAAGATTTCCCCTTTAAAGCAGCATCAGAGAGAGAGAGAGAGAGAGAGAGAGAGAGAGAGAGAGAGAGAGAGAGACAGTGGGGTGTTTTTTCTCTCCACTTCACTCCGGTTGGAGCTCGGTCTCTGCGGATGTGTGCACTGTTCCTCAAGACTCCCTGCTTCAGTCTTTTGTACCTCTGAGCTCTCGTGGGAATCTTTAAATGCTCGATCTGGGATCTGCGAAGTTCGCCGCCGGTCTCTGATGAAGCTTTTCTCTGAATGAGGACAAGTTCCAGTCGGCCGTGCACGGTGCAGCACGGACTCGGGAGAATGAAGCGATAATAACCGGACTTTGGTGACCGATCGATCTTATCTGCACTGGTGGCCGAGGTCATGATGTATTCGCCGATTTGTCTAACGCAGGTAGAGCTTTACGGATCGCTTATTGATTATACGTGTGGATGTTGCTGAGTCCACAGAGGAGCTGAGTTTTACTAGCTGAACTACACACCGCTGTTTCAGTATGCATATCAAATAAATAGTACAATTTTATTCATTTTATTAGGATAAGATGTAAACAGTCGCGTCAATGAAAGTGCAATTCATGATCATGATTTTAGGCGCTCAGGTTCAAAAATGTGCACTTTTTCTGAATCAACACACTGTTTTACATTGCGCTTGAAAAGTTCCTCGTGTGTGTGTCCGGTCTGAGTATAGCGAACTTGAAGATGTCAGATTGCATTACATTATTTTAACAAGAGCGCATTAACAGTGGACATTTCCATTGGTGTGTAACGCACCTAGTTTAGTTGAACCATAAATCATGCGTCCGCAGCCGCACACAGACCAGAGACTTGTGGTGCAAAGCCCGAGCAGAAACCGAGCAGAATACCATCATTCCGCTGGAGCTTTGACTCGTTGATTTAGGACGCCTGTGTGTGTGTGTGTGTGTGTGTGTGTGTGTGTATGTGTGTGTATGTGTGTGTTTTCTCTCCGGCTACTCATAGTGTACTTGGCCAGAAGCGCGCAGAGTTTAAACGGAGAGCCACTAGCCGAGTGAATTAAGATGAAAACAGCGATAAGGCCGATTGAGCGGTTGGACCGAGTCCTCCGACTTTGGCTGACACAATTTTACTGTTTATATTTTGCTTGGCACCACCGAGTGATTGACTGAGATATGGTTTAGTACAAAGGAGGGCTGAACCTGGCGCAAAGACCAACTTCACACACAGCCGACACATGACTTATCCTAATGTAAATCTACTGTAGCCTTAGACTTTACTTTATATATTAGACATACTATAATAATATAAAAATACAGAAAAAACTGAACTATAATCAGCTGTTTTTATTTTTTACATTTTAATACATACATGTTTTATATATATATCTGTTTATTACTACCATAGGAGAAAGTCATTATTCTTATAATAATCATATAATGATATAAAACAGTCCTCTTTGTATCATATCATTAGATCTTGAATTTTGTAATTTTCAGAGTTATAATTAAACCAAGTGTCTTTAAGGAGGAAAGAAAACAGGACCATAAGGAGTAATTTTTTATTTGTGTAAAAAAAAAAATATCACTACTTTCTCATAAAGTCATATTAGGCTACTTTGGACAGATTATTTTCATTAAATTATATTAAAAAATAATATTTACATTTAATTTATATTACAATCGGTTATTACATTTATAAACTGCACATTGTACTAGTATTTCTGTTTGCCGCAGGACGTATTAAGCAAATATTTTTCTTTTGCATATATCAGATGATCTCGTGCATCAAGATATTTTGTGTCATTTAAAAGAGTCTTATATGCAGAGATATAATTTTGGGATAAAGGAATTTTAAGGAGGAATTTGTGTACTAGTCTGTATCTAGCTCAGGGATTGCTATAAACTGTGTTAGATTATAACTGATTGTAATGTGCTTATACTAAAACTAACTGCAATGCAGATTTAAAAATAATTTAAACTTTGTAACTGTAGCCTTATAGTTTTTAAAATATTAATATAAAGATACGTTAACACAACTATTCTGCATTATCAACTATGCAGAAATTCCCCATGTTGAACAGTAGTAGACTACAGTGTTTATAATAGAATGTTTGTAATAGTTGTGCAGGTTTGTTGCGGTGTTGTGTAGTTTCTGAGCGGGGATTAAATGTTTGCATGGTGTGTGTGTGTGAGGAATACGTTGTAAGGGGGAGAGATAGGGGAGTGTACGGCTGCTTGCGGTTTCCCAAAGAGCAGAAGGTTGCTTGCATAAATAAAGAATAATCTGTGGTTTAACTCTTCCAGCACCCATTTAGCTCTCAGCAAAGTTTAGGAACAAGAATAGAAAACCTCAGTCAGTGTTTTTTTTTCCAGATGAAAAAAAAATTCTTTAAAAATAGTTGAGATTCCCACACTTTGTAATTTAACATATTCAACTTCTTACAGAAACAATGAATTATCTTATCTAAAAATGAATATTAATTAATTAATTAAACATGGAGACAGATTTAAAAATGTTAAGTAAATTTATTAAAGACAGACAGACAGACAGACAGACAGACAGACAGATAGATAGATAGATAGATAGATAGATGGTCATGTATGTAAAGCTATTGATGCTTTTGTTGATTTTGGTTGAAATAAAAA
Organism: Duopalatinus emarginatus; assembly: GCA_028565595.1. Taxonomy (NCBI): domain Eukaryota; kingdom Metazoa; phylum Chordata; class Actinopteri; order Siluriformes; family Pimelodidae; genus Duopalatinus; species Duopalatinus emarginatus. The sequence goes on along the minus strand of JAOVVF010000042.1, from coordinate 13,789,207 downwards.
AGGAAACATCGGCCATATGTTACTAAATTGCCTTTAAATCTGGCAGCTGATTTGGTGTAGCGCATTTGCACAAAACAACTAAAGAGAAAAGCGAATAGGCCTGTAGTGTGTAAGACGCTTGTGAATTGAGCCTGTAGGTGTTACTGCTTACTTGGCAGCGGACTTTTTTTTTAATGGCACTCTTACAGAGCTTTGGAGCAGAAGGAATGTCAGAATTGAGCCAAGATGCCATTTTCATTGTCCATCTTGGTTTGATTTTAAGAGGGGCTGGGAATAATTGCTGCTCATTTCAGCTAACAACTTAAGTGACCCCCCTGGACCACAAAACATCCCAGCGGCAAAGCAGACCTAATGCTGGATATCTAAAACTTTCCCTAAATTGTTTAAAAATCCTTTCTTTTTGCTTAGTCCTACTGCCTTTTGCATACATGTCTTTTTGCATTTAGTATAGGATTAACACCCATGGTTAATAGACTCTGTCTGTGCCACTTTCTTTGCAGGCTTTGTTAGAGAAGGTCGTGTGGGCCGCTGCAGGGCCATGAGGCTGTAGCGCTGCAGGAATGCAGGACTGTTTGATAAGAGAGCTGTACGTGTGAGGGACACATGCCCTGGTGTGCTAGCACATACAGCTCTGATATTGGGGAAAGAGAGAGAGAGAGAGAGAGAGAGTGTGAGAGAGAGAGAGAGAGAGAGGAAAGGGGGAGAGAGGTAGGGGAGTGAGTGAGTGCTGCTCATCTAACTGTCTGCTGTATGTTGGCACGGCGTGAGCCAACGTGGTAAACAGTGGTATCCTCGTCCTGCGTACCTGCAACACCTGCAACCCCATACAGACCAGCGTCGCTGTAAACTCAGCAGGAATGGTAGATGAGCCCTTCTTTTATTGCAGTGTCAGTTTTTTTTATTTTATTGATTATGCTCAGGTAAAAAAGAATGGCTTCTATAAATTGTAAAATGCAATATGTATGATCTCGTTCATCTCGTTCAGTGTGTGTGGTGCATCTTTGAGCATCGTTTGTGTAGTTGCTGTGTGTGTGAAACTGTTTTAAAGGCTTTTGTGTTTTTAAGTCTTTAATGGTTGTCAAGTGACTTGTCTCATCTCCTTGTTGGGTGCTTTCTAAATAGTCAGATTTGTTTGTTTTGTTTTCTGAGAGGTAAGGTTTTTTTCGGTTTTGTTTTTGGCCAAAATACACTCTTGGCTGCTTGATCAGGAATCCTTTGCCAAAAAGGTCACGTCTATTACTGTTCACTGACTTTGTATTTTTCCCCCGTCTTTCTCTTTCGCTCTTCTCCCAGGACGAGTTCCATCCATTTATCGAGGCGCTCCTTCCTCATGTGCGCTCTATCGCCTACACTTGGTTCAACCTGCAGGCCCGCAAACGCAAGTACTTCAAGAAGCACGAGAAGCGCATGTCCAAGGACGAAGAGCGCGCAGTAAAGGACGAGCTGCTGAGCGAGAAACCCGAGATCAAGCAGAAGTGGGCATCACGCCTGCTGGCCAAGCTGCGCAAGGACATCCGGCAGGAGTACCGTGAGGACTTTGTGCTCAGCGTGACAGGCAAGAAGCACCCATGCTGCGTGCTGTCCAACCCTGACCAGAAGGGCAAAATCCGACGCATCGACTGTCTCCGCCAGGCGGATAAAGTTTGGCGTCTGGATCTGGTGATGGTGATCCTGTTCAAAGGCATCCCGCTTGAGAGCACGGACGGAGAACGCTTAGTCAAATCGCCCCACTGCACCAACCAGGCACTCTGCGTCCAGCCGCACCACATCACCGTGTCAGTGAAGGAGCTCGATCTCTTCCTGGCCTACTATGTCCAGGATCAAGGTACGTACACTTAGAGTGGAAAATGGAAACATTAGTGTCAGAGTTTCAGGCTGAGCGCTTTGTCTCTGAATTACAAAGGCCCGTGTTAAACTAAACTTCATTAACAATTTATTGTAATTTCACTCGACACTACATCATCCAAAGAAAGAGTGATATTTAGATTCACTATATTCTGTCGTTTCTATTCATTACAATTTATATTACAATTTATATAAATTCTATCTGAATATAATGTAATATCATAATGTCAAACATAAAAAGATAAAATCTTGTTTTAGTGTATCAGGTATTTACTACATTGTTATATATTTATATGTGTAATGGGAAGGCCCTAGAATTAGCTGTTAATGAATATAAAAAATAGATAATAATAATATATTTTTTTCTCTATTTTATTTCCCCCCTTCCTGATTTCTTTTTACCTGTTAACACTTTTTTAGGGAGTGAAATAAACTGTGTTACTTAATAACAGCATCCTGTGGAGCTCTCTGTATAATTATAATATACATAAATATAAAATACCACAAAGTGCCTCAATCAGATTCTACATAAATATCTTGCACATAAAGACAATACACATATAGACAATTGTAAATAATTATAAATAAGTTTAGAGATTAGATACAAAATTACTATATAAATGTAAAATAGTAGATTGAAAGAAAGTGTTAACATGAAAAAAAAATCCAATCTATCAGCAAAAAAGTGTATTGTTTTTTTTATGGTGTTGTTTACAATACATTTCTTATATAGTAGAGCCTAAAGTGGTTATATTCCTACTGTAAAACCATAAACCTAATTTAACCTGCCCGAATAGTCCTCATCTCTCCCTGTCTACCAGTCCACAATTCTAATAAACTTCACCATATCATTTAAACAGGTCTTTCCTTATTATATCAGACGCCATAATCATGTTTGCCTTTTATTATAAAATACACGCATGTGTTTGAATGGTTGTGCGAGGAGGAGGTGGGTTATTGCCAGGCTTAGCGCCTCCATTTTGTATGAGTGAAGTGCCAGGCTAAGCAGAAGGCATAGCGGAGGGACAATAATGGTTGCCACTGGCACCAGGGTTGGCATCAACCTCTCTTTTGTGTCTTTGTAGGACAATGTGCATTCGATCGTTGACACTCAGCTGTCGCTTTAATCTCTTATGTTGGGTTGAACCTAGAGATAAAAAAAATATTATTTTTATATGTTATTTTTTATTGCACAATTTCTCTCAACAGCATTCAGTATGATATAGGGGAAATCTGTAAATAATTAAAAAGTGTGGTCTGAATTTATTGGCAAAAATTTTCAGACATAGACGTAAGCCAGAATATGACCTTTATTTAAGGGGAATTTTTTAAATTAATATTTTGTCCAAAAATACAGTTTGCTCTTTTTATATTTTTTATAATGTGAGAGACTATAAATTAAAAGCGTTGCGTTAATAACGATCTCTGTTTAGGGGTTTGATGTTTTGCCCACGGACCCCATGCCCATCTCCAAATAATGCCCCCGCATTGTAGCAGCTTATCCAGGGCGGCCATTTTGTTTGTGTTGTGCTAGGAGAGTGGCATGGAGAGTGCCAGTGATGGAGGAATGGCGGTTGGCATCAAATCCTCTTTGTCTGCTTGCATGCCTTTGATTCGTTAGCTGGCATCTGCAATGCAGTGGGCACAGAGGAAAGTTTTTGACACCGGCAGAAGAGCAGCCGTCATAATTTCTTTAGTAAAATTGACACATTATAAATTCACAATATGAAAATAACAGGTTTAATTACATCACTAACAGAATAAGATGTTTGTGTTTGTAAATCATTAGCTTAAGTGAACGCTACTTTTTATGCTGTTTAGTATAGAAGCTGTGGATTTTGGTTTTTGTCACAAACCGAGTCACTAAATTGCAAGCGGTCAACCGCACAACACAGGCTTGTTACCACAGCTAGTAGCCTGGCGTTTTATGCCCGGTGCTATTGCTAGTCAGCGCACAGCAGTAGTTTTAACATTCGCCTGAGCCACATGGCACAGGAGGAAACACCGGGCACTCTGCCCTTGGTTTTTGTGAATCACACCAAGCAAGCCGGACTGTGTGTTGCAGTACCGCGGTGAATGGGCACTTCAGTGTAGGGGAAGGGAGAATAGCAGGAAGGACTGGTACACTAGGCGGCAGGCGTCATGCCATGTCCAGTCATTGTGCCTTACTGAACCCGGTGTAGCCATTGTGGCAGTTTCAGTACCTAGCAATCAGTGTGCTGCTCAGTCTTCTTCTTTCAGAAAATGACTGCCCTAGCATGATCAGCCATGAAGCAGGTAAAAAAAAATTCATCACTTTATTTTCCACTGTAGATAAAAAAAGAACAGACAACAAACCCAAAAACAACAAGGTTTAAAGTAGGTGAACTCGAGTCTGATTTTACGTTCCGTGGTTTTGGCTCAGGTCCATCCGTACAGACACACAATGTATCTATCCAAAAGCATTTCTCAGCCTACTGTTATTAAAGAATGTGATCATCTTTCAGAAATTTCAACGAGTTGTTCCTTTACTTGTCCTACAAGTCAAGTCAGGACGTGTGAAGTGAGGAGCATTTCACACTGCTTTCATTTCATAACTCATAACAACACTGCATGTAAAAGGGAAGTGCACTAATATTTAGCTTTTAGTTATTGAACCCATTTCAAGAAATACACTAATACGGCTATTTTCATTTTCCATATTTAAGGGATGAAAAACGGATGATGACCAAAAAACATGAATAAAATACACACTAGGATCAGGGAGTCTCTATTAAAACAAACATTTAGGGTAATTGTGTAAAATAAACAATTCTCTGTTATTTAATATTATTTATTTTGTATCTCCAGCAGTTTCTTTTTTAACAGACTGATTTCCAGACATTTTTTTAAATAGATAAACACAGAATTCCAAAATTTTCTGCTACTTAATATGATTTATCTGCTGGTTTTTCTTTTATTTCTAATTCTTATTATTAAATTAGCACCAGATTTGGTTATTTTTAATTGTAAACATGCAAACAAGTTCCATAAACTGGGATCGATGTACTTGTTACCGTGCTTATATTTTGTTGGCTTTCATCCATGTTTTAATAAAAACACAGGTATTTTGAATGTCTTTTTTTAGGGCTATTAGTTTAGAAAGCAAAAAAAACAACGTTTTTTCCCTGTGCTGTCAAGCCCGTATAAAATCTATTAAATGTGCTTTTTTAAAAAATATATTTTTCTGCACTCACAAACATTATCCCATTTACTCAAATTACAACATAACCTTTTATTTTCTATGAAAATGCAAGCGTTTTATTAACACATTTTCCAGGTACCAGAGTATTTATTATTTGCTTGACCATGTTGTTGAAGCCTGTTTTACGAGTTTGCAAAGTAGCTCCTGGCCTTGGTGTCAGGACCTCGGCTAAAAGATGCGGTGGGTGTCCTGTGAAGTTAAATTGAGCACGACGGATCTGTGAAAACACAGAGGTGGTTGGGGCATGCGGGGGCAGACTAGGGGCTTGAAGAGGATTGTTTGGAGGGATCAAGGGTGCACCTAGAGCCCCCACGCCTCCCATGACCTCTACGTGTGTGGGTCAGTGGAGCGATGGCTGCCTCCTTGCCTAGAGCCAAACGTTTGTAACTCTTCCTCTATACACCTTGTGTGTGTGATGACGGCAGTGTTGAGCATGTATTTAGCTCTTCGAGGGAAGTGTTACAGCTGGCCTAGTTTTCCAGTTGGCTGAGTCTGCAGTAGAGTCAGGTCTAGCCACAGTGACCTCCAGGTCACCACCCCTGCCAGTGACTAAGTACTTTATCTCCTTTTCTTCCTGCAACTTTCTCTTTCTCTTGCTCTCTCTCTCTCTTTCACATTTTCACTTGTAGCAGTTACCTGGGGCTGTTCCAGACTTATAATGCCAATTGTACATCACACTGAGAATCTGGTCCAAAGGGACAGCTGCCCAGATCCACACACATATACACACAGAGACCCTCTCCCGCTCTCTCTCTCTCTCTCTCTCTCTCTCTCTCTCTCTCTCTCTCTCTCTCCCTCTCCCTCACACACATACTCTCTGTCACACACACACACACACGCACACACACTCTAATCCACAGAGGCAGAGACGGTTTGGACTTTGGAGCACCAACAGCAGCTTGTGTCGAAGACCGTTACGAGCGCACAAGCATAAGGGACGCCTTTGCTTTACGGCATTTGTTTTTGTTTAGCTGTTTATTTGTTTGTTAGCTAATTGTTTCCAGTGAGCCGTTGTGGCTGTTGTGGTTGTAAGGCTATCCATTTTCGAGAGAGTGTGGTCGATCCATTTGTTGGCCTGCAGCTACTGGCTCAGTCCTAAAACCAATACAGATGGTTCCCTGCTTCTCTCCCACTCTGTGTGTCCCATCAAGGAGTTTGGAGCTCCAACGCACGACTTGGTTTCAGTTGTGGAAAAGAAAGGCTATCGCTTATGTTTGATGTTTTAGTACACTGGTGTACCGCCACATTAAACATAAAGAGTGAAAGGGAGGGGGGATCCACTGCTACAACTTCAGTCCAAATAGTTATCTCAGCAGCCCACAGGTCCTGTGTGTGCATGAGTGTTTTATTTGTTTAGGTTCCACATTTTTTTTTCGTAAAAAAAAAACTTCAGCAAAAACATACATTTCCAGCTTTGCTATAGATTTGCCCAAGACTTACTCTCCAAAAGGGATTTCTATCAAAAGAGGGCTTTGCTATAGACCTGAGCTTTGTTCGTTTTTCTTTTTTTTTTGCTAGTGCTTGTCAGAGCATGAGTGGAAAATATCCTATAGCAACACAATACGCCTTAACTTTATCTCAAGGGCAAAAAAAAAAAAGCAAGCCGATGCCTCAGTGTATTGACGGTACAGTCATTTAGGTCAGCAATTTAGTAATTTCTTGCCCATTTTGCTAAATTTAGAAGTGAAGCAAAACAAGAGCTGAATCTCTAATGATACAAGCAAGTTAGGATATGTTAGTACAGCAAGCGTCAGATTGCAAACTTGGCAGACGCGTGATGTCTTTTTGGAGGGTTTGGTATGAAATGTGAATATCTGTTGCATACAAAAATTTCAGTTCGACCGCTCGGCTGATCCTACTTCTGATCCTGCACCATCCCAGAATGGAATGAGTGCTTCTGAGAATCTGAAGGTCATTTGGGAAAGATTTGTGTTTGTGCTGAGCAGGCACTAAGGCCTTTGCCTGAAACAGGGCTGGAGAGCTGATTAGTATTCTGCACGGCCTGCGGTGACTACCTCACGTAAAGCCATAACCTATCGAACACATTCCCTTAGTCTAATCCATTTAGAGCTCCCTCCAGCTCTCTGGCCTTCTTTATTGATTTCCCTCCCCTCCATGTAAGACCCTCTTTTCTCCTCTCCCTCCCTCGCTCGCTGGCTCGCTGTTGCCTTAATTCAGTGGTATACTGTTACTCCACATAGTGCTGTAGAGGACTGTTCATTCCTTCACTTCACTTGCCTGTCTGGTGGGTCTTGTTTTTTAGGTCTTCCCCTGTTTAGTGCAAGGTCTGGCATAAGTGTCTGCTTGCACTGTATATATCTCACTGAATTTTCTGCATGCCTTTTGCCTATAGTACACTTTAACCTTAACCCTAGATCTTGGTACTTGTCTTTTGCTTTCTGTTCTTTGTCTCTGTTTTCACTCAGCACCCCTCCCCATGGTCAGTACACAGAGCTGCATGTTGTAAGCAGGTCTCATGATGGCGTGTGTGTGCATGTGTGTGTGTTGTATCATTTTGGAGATCTCTGGGTTGGACTGTAAGCCCTCAATAACCGCCAGTCCTCTTTCACTCAGACACTCTCCATGGCAACGCCGCCATTTACTTATACATGCCATTTTAATACTTGGGCGTATATACGAGTGCTGTTGAGAGACAGAAATTTATTTTGGACCGATTCATCAAACGAGCTTCAGGCTTTTAATCACTGTTGACCCTCAGTCCCTCAGAATGGGAAAATATGTCTGAAAAAGTACTTGAGTTTTCAGGGGTCGTGTAGAAGCATCTCCACTTTGCCTCTTCGCTTTTTTTCGCCAAGAGCTTATCTTGTATTTTTCAGCATTCATTTTCCCGGAGTCCTACGTCATCAGTGCAGAGCCCACAACGCTCTGCTGCTCTCCAGGGCCCTGTTGAGCAAAGAGCATCACCAGAGCCCCTCTCTTCTTCCCTCGCCTCCCACGCCTCCCTCAGAGGAAGACTGATGGGTTCATCGTCCTTTTCTATAGCTCACTGTACGGGGTGTCTGGGTCTTGTCCCACCAGCACCACCGCCACATTTACTGTCTCCAGCTGCCTCGACATGACTTCCCTCTCTCTGTTCTATCAACCAGACATCCTTATCGTGCAGTTATGATCATGGTCACAGGGGCAAAAGAGTACAAGGAGTGAGAGGAGATGAGATACAAGAGGGGTTCCCAGAAACTATAAAATCTAGAGTTTTGGGAAGCATAAAGCCATCCGAGAATGAAAAAGAGATATATCGAATGCAGGTAAAGTCAGACAGAGAGACAGAGACAGAGAAAAGGTCTGAATTCCTCCATTGTGGGATGACTGGTGTCTTGCACGTCTCCACGCCAACAGGCATTCTTCACGAGGGGGACAGCGAATGAATGGCTTCCAGCAAGGGCCAGAGACAATTGAGGAGGTTGCTAAGGGAGACAGTGACTTCTCCCCCCCCTCTGCCCACAGCAAAAGTCTTTTCATGGCAGACAGGCCTCAGAGTGATGGCCGCCTCCTCTTTTGTCTGGTCTGGTACAGTACCTCCCACTGCTGAGACAGACGGCCCAGAGTTAAACGCACACATGAAGGGAGGGCAGCCGTGACTGGGATGGTCTGGAGTCTGTCTGAAGGGGGGCAAGTAATGCAAAGCTATAAAACACAGAGTTATAGGTGACAGAGACGGGCACTTTATGTGGCAAGCATTTGTTTAGAACATGGCCAGGGATGCCCAATGCCTTTTGAAAAACTTGAGAACTGTGCTGTTACCCCACTGGAAATGTCCCCAATGATATCACCATGTATTATATTGTACAGTAATGAAGGTATTTTAGATACCTCATTTCTGTGTTCCTTGGAGAACTCGATAGTCAATGTAATTGTAATAGATCGTCCAAAAGGATATGGGAAATAATCATATTTCACTCAAGTACTGTGTTGCATTGGTCATTATGAAAACGCGCTAGATCTTCAGGAGCGGTTTCTCGGTTGGGTTGCGGCGCATTAGCTGACCCGTGTCTCCCGTTGATGTCCTGCGAGATGGAACGACGCAAAACCTAACCTTCTGTAATCTCTAGGATGACAGATTTAAAACACGTTCCACTGCGATAATCACATCCTGTTTTCATTGCGTAAAGGCAGATTTCCCCTAAATCAAAAGAAAACAGTAAAAAAATGAAAGAGTATGTGAGAAAAGAAACAGGGGAACAGAAACTGGAGTTAGCTAGCAGTCAAGTATGGTTCCTTGTGTCCAGAATATCCCATGTTTATTCAACCCGTTACAGAGCTTTCTTTCTATCTATGTCTCGAACTTAGAGTTAACTTTCCAGTTTAGCCCATATGTGTGATTAGTGCTCCGGACCTTCCCTTTTTTATGGTTTATGCTTCTGTGCTTATAATTCTGGTGATTGTGCACCGCTGAATGTTCTGGGCAGTCGGTGTGTTAAACACAGATCGGTGAGGAATGAGTGCTCGATTGGCTGTGATTAAAGCCAGCTCTCTGGTAACAGTACTCCGTAACAGAGCCGCTAATGAAAGCTGGCCTTGGCGGCCGCGTAGGGCCCTTGTAACGAGTGCCCACGCTGAAAAGATATACGTGTTGTTTCCAGATTACCGAAATTCTTCTCAAATTGGCTTGCGTTTCTGCTTGGCACAGGAGTCTAACTTCTAGTCCGCCCCCCCCCCCCCCCCCCCCCCCCCCCCCCCCCCCCCCCCCCC
>JAOVVF010000042.1:13747928-13779329 GCA_028565595.1 Duopalatinus emarginatus | reverse complement strand
TGTCCCCCCCCCCCCCCCCCCGTCCTCCATCCACGTGCCTGTCCTGTCTTTTACAGAGCATAAACCCACCTATATGCACAACCACACCCACACAAATACACACTCACTTGCTTTGCACTCAGGCCTCCGAAGCCTGCATTTGGACAAAATTATGCATGCAATCTGGCTAACCACAGCATCTGTCTGTAGTGTGAGTGTATTTTTGAGTGTACACATTTAAATTCAGGTCCCTTAATCCATGGAAGATTGTAATTAGGACGGTTACATGTGCACGGACCCTAAACCTGCAATTACATCATGCGTCTCTCCCAAAATAATAACCTTACTACATGGAATAATTAAAGTAGCATTTATAGGGAAAGTGATGTTACCGCTATACGAATGCTGGTCAAGTGATTAAAGCCTGTCCTTCTTTTTGTGTCTACATTGGCGAAGAGGCGTAATCAGTATTTTACAGCGAAAACCCTGATTAGTAGGGTCGGTTAACTCTGGGTGTTGGGATGGAAGCTGAGAGCATCTGTAAGAGAAAGGCAGATAGAGAAAGGATGAATTAGGCTTTAAACGGGATGGGAAATGAATTCAGGATATCCACTTTCTCTCAGAGCAGCCTTACACCATTTAACCCCATTCATCCTCAATCACAACACGCCCCAAACTGGACCTGCTACACGGGACTTCCTAGAATTCATCAATATATCATAAATAGTCTGCATCCTTGTGTATATTGTATATTGTAGTGTCAGTGCTGGGCTCCAGAACAATGCCACCTTAATGTCGAAACAGACTGTGAACCTTTGATCCTGGGTGAAGAGGGATTAGAGGAAAGTTCACCATTGTTTTACTAAACAGAGATTGTGTAGAGTTACCCTTTCCCTTATATTCACATATCATGTACGCCATTGCTAAACCTTAAACCCGAAATGTGTGTGCGTGTGTGTGTGTGTGTGCATGTATGCTCCTGGGAGAGCTGGAGAAAGGGTAGCTTTTGGGAACACGATTGCCTTTTTTCAGAATAGAGGTGTGAAATCTGGAAACACACATCTATTGTACTCGGTGAGAAAGGAGACATACGCAGATACCTTTATCGAGGGAAAACTGAGAAAAATAGAAGTCTAGACTGAAGTCTAGACTAGTCTAGAGGGACTCGTTCCCGGGTTCTTCCTGTATAGCGGCTAGCTGAAAAGCTGTAGATTGGGATCAGGCCCCTTGACTAAAAGCCGCCTGGCAGATTAGCCTTTATCACTAACCCTAGAGTGCTGTCACATTTTAATGCACTTAGGCCTAATTGGAAGAGATGTGGCCTGAGAATGCTGATTGTGGCTCAAGTTAAGGTCAAGGCAGCGTTATCTGTCTGGCTAGACTCGGTTATTCAGTTAGTCAGGGAGGGAAATTCATGGCAGATTTTTGTTACGTTGCGTGTGTGCTAGCACAGAGCCCTGACTTGTGTTAAAAAAGTGTATACTACTCTCTTGTTTGAAAACCAGCACATTTTCTTTCTTTAGCAAGTAAGATGCTAAGAGGGTTCTGTGCAGACCCAGTTGAATGGATTCTATTTGTTTAACAGGTGATGAAAATGGATGCAATCTGCTATACAGGGTTGTCCATGCATCAGAAGAAGGTAACACATTTGATATGTTTTAGATGTGTAATGTCTAATGTGGACCTGTACCCCACAATTTTTTTTTTTACAGTAAAACAGCATGCAGGTTTATGTTACAGACTTTCAAAAGGAAGGTTTACGGTTGCATTAGGATTAGAAGTTTTATGGAAATAATGCTCTTTGCATTATTATTTTTGTAGTCCTACTGTTAAAACACAGTTTATAATTTATAATGTATAAAAAACACAGACTTTTCTTTTTAGAGAAAGATGGCTTCATGCGGGAAAATTTTTTTTTCAGACGCTGTGTGCAAGTTGCCACCGAGTAGCACATGTTTGTTTAGAAAATTTGCCATGTGAACTTGTCTGCCCTTGATTACACAGCGTGTGCACAGTGGCCTTTAGCCTTTCAGTCTTAAAACACTGAACAAATGAAACCCAGAGAGTGTTTTGGGATGACGGGATTGAGGGTAGGAAGAGGAATCAGAGCAGTTTGTTTTTATTAAAACATCTTCATCTGCTTATGCTAAAGTATCTGGCAGTGTGAAAGCAGGAGTCTGACGCTGGAGAGGCTCAAACCAGGCTCACCATGTGTGTCTTGTTAAGGGCAGTTATGACAAATGGCAGCAGCTGTACAAACTAATCTCTCTGTTCTTTCACACATGGCGCCCAATTAACAATGGGCCACTGTCGGACTGTAATCCACAACCAGCCAACCTGCTCCTACTCCTGCTGACTGACTGAGGGAGAGACAGTGCTTTACAGCAAACACAGTACAAATATGTTCATGTGCACACATACACACACACACACACGCACGCACAGAAACACATTGCAGTGGCTGACTGGGATGTATGTGTAGAGGGAAGTGGCCTGTCAGGGGCTACATTCCCACTGGGTTTGTAATGATGAAGTGCATGTTGCAGTGGTCACTGTCAGCTGGACTCCACTCAAATGAATACACACTCTTCATGAGACTAATGGCCTCCCATTTCTTGGACCGTATGCTTCACTTATCTATGCCTCGACTCCATTAGTACTGCAGATTTGCATAACGTGGCTTTTAAAAAAAAAAGCGTACATATATGGTTTTAATTTGCCCAGAGAACCTAGAGAAACTTAAAGCAGAGCCAGGGCAAAAAATAGCATTGGCAGTAGTCCATTAGAAGGAGCAGGATAAGGCTTGCAATTTGGACAAGTCTCCGTAAGCCTAGTACAATCATCACGGCATACGAGAGAGCAAAGATGTAATAAAGCGTATGCGGTAAAGAAAAGAAAAGTGGTGTTACGTGCCAGGCATGAGGTGGCAAGGGGAGTGCCAGCGAGCATGAATGAATGGAAGCTTCTGAATGGGGAAAAAAAAAAGCTAGGATTTGTTTCCATTGCATCCAAGAATGATTAAGCTTAGTCCCTCTGGCTGTGAATCTCAGCTCATGGACAAAGCCGCAAAGTTTCTGGCCAGAACGTCGGAGAGAGCAGGCGAGAGAGGGAGAGAGAAAGAACAGCACAAGACTTGGAAAGAGCGCGGGGTAGTCCTAACCAACACTGGCAGGAGTAGTGATTACCCAGTCAATTTGCAACATAGTCACACACTCTAGGCCAGATTAGTCCATTACCTACTGTTTGAGTGGTTTAAAAACACATTTTTACAGTTAATACCTGTGAACCTGTTTTAAATAAATGCTGCAATACATATATTTAATATTTAATCATAGATTTAATATTTAATTAAATCTATGATTAAGTAATACACATATATAATTGTACTCTTTTTATTCAGGTTCTTTTTGTTTTTTTGGTTCAAAAATGTACATTTTGGATGAAATCCCCACTTGGATCAGGCGATACACTATCAGTGAGATACTGTGACATGGAAGAGAATAGAGGACCTGTATTATAAGAACTGTATTTTTTCCCTCCATTTAATAAGGATTAATCAAATGATGAAATAAAATCCGGCTAGAAGGAGGGAAGTAGGGGTAAGAGGATCTGCTGTGCCCTTAAGAAAAGTTTAGGTAACGTGAGCACCACTTGGCATGCCTTTCAGCCTCTTTTCTCCCATTTTTTTCCCCAATACCTTTCTTTTAGTGCAAAAAAAAGATACTATTTTTTAAGACACGTCCATTTTGTTTATCTGGACTTTAGTTTTGCCAGAGAATGAAAGAGAAGTTGTGGGGTTTCGGATAGAGAGCTACTTGTGTGGTTTGGCTGGTGGCGCTTGTAAGGCTGGTACTTAAAGGAATATGTAACAGGTCCTAGATCAGCTACTGCAGTAGCTCAATAAGGTACTCACTGTGAACACACACACACATACTCTCTCTCTCACACACACACAGTAAGAGATCCTCTCCACCTGCATAATCACACGGCCCAGCGGCAATCATGCCGCAACTTTGCTCGTCTGGAGATCAGATCTCTGAGAGTGTACACGCCTGTGGGCGAGTGTCTTTAGTAAACGAAGGGGTCACGTCAACATATTAACTTTTTTTTTTTTACTGGTACTTCATAGGTTTTTTTTTTTTTTTTGTTGCAAAAAACGTCTTTAGTGAAATGCCAGAAAAACAGGAACACCAGTCTAATACCTTCCACTGCGAGTTGCATGGCATCCCAGATGGGTTTGATCATGTGACTTATCTGGCATAAGCATGTAAAATACCAATAACACCTTATTAAAAATATGTGTTTTTTTTTATTATATACTATGAACTTTTTTCAGCACTTATTTTGTGTGTTTGTTGTGTGTGATAAATCAATTATAATCAGTGTATGCAGGCTAGACTAGTACATCCTAATGTCACTGTTCATTGTATTATAGCAGTTCATTATATTAATTATAAAAAACAAAATTATAGCTCTTAATAATAATAAAATTATAACTCTCAACTGGTTCACCAACCTAAACAGATTCAATCTCTAATATGTTACTGTAGGATTTCTTTGGTGTAAAGTGCACAGCCCTTCTTATGTCCTTAAAGAATCAGGAACATGTTCTCACCCTTTAGCTGTCATGCAACTCAGAGCTTCAGACAGTGTCTTAAAGCCTTAAAAAAAGCTTTAAACCCTTTAAGAATGGTCCAGTGTTTGTGAACGCACTCTCGAGGGACCCCCACCTCCAGTGTCTGTGTCTTCATTGCTACTCTTGGTCAGGCCACGGCGTTCCTATGCACTGAAAGGACTCCGCCGTCACCTGCCAGACTGTAGGAATGTTAATGCCGTGGCCTTGATAATTGGATTTTACGCACACCGCCTGAGAGGAACACATACTCACAGGCACGCACACACACACACACACACACGTCTGCAGATGGACACTTAGGCTTGCTATTGTTTGGTGCCTGGCTCAAAGACCTCAATAGAACCTGGCTGTGTTAGCATAAGGCTTTACGTCTTCATAAAGAGTGTTTATAGCGCATGTCTGTCCGGCGGTTGTTATGGGTACCGCTGTGAAGCCAGAAAACTGGTTGGGGAATGAGGTGGGAGAGATAAAGGACAGGCCGAGTTACTGCGTAGAAAACGATCCAGACAGCAGTGAGACAGAGGCATAGACACATCAATGTCAGAGTTAAAAAAAAAACAGAGAGCGTTTCAATTAAAACTAGAACCAAGTCCCGACCATTAATCCTGCTTGTAGACGTTTCTTCACAGGGTTTTACTCAAGGCTGTCCTTCAGCTGTGAAAGTGTCATTCATTCTTAAAAGCTAAATGAAATACCGTAGGCAACTTCCTGCGTCGACAGTGAGTGAACTTACACACAGGGACCCAGTAATAAGTGACTTACCTCCAGATGTCAAATATTATTCATTACACCTTCAGGGCTTTAGTGTATAGCGATCATAGGAAGTGTTTCACCTGTATTTCTCACCATGTGTTGAGGTGTTAAAGCCCTTTGCATTAAGGCTGGATCATTAGGGCTGTAACAGTCATATTTATGGCGTGTGTGATCGAGACGAAATGGAGGTGTTAGCTGTGTGAATGTGCGAGTGTGTGCTCAGCCCAGTCCAGGATATATACAGGACATGGTAGCCTCCCCTGCTCGGGGCCTCCTGCTCTGTTTCCCTCCGGCTGTAGCTCACTCGGCTCTAACGTCGCAGCTCTAATGACCTAAATACTTTTAATTCACCTCAGAAGACCCTCACGGCCAGCAAGCGGCCGCCCCCTCCCATCACACGTATAGCGTATACACACATATGTATCCTTTGATAGTTAGACTGTAGCTAATGTATGGTTTGTTTGTGTATAAATCCTGTTTCCTGTCTATAGAGCAAGCGAACAGTGGAGTGTTTGTTCCTCCTGACATTCTTTCCAGAGAATGTGGTTGAACAAACGCTATCGAAGTTTGAAGTCTCAGCAGCCTCCCTCTCTCTCTCTCTCTCTCTCTCTCTTTCTCTCTCTCTCTATCCCTCTCTCTCTTACTCGTGCACAAAGACGCGCACTTTCTTTCGCACAAACTCCAACTGACGTCGAAATGATGTGTTGTGCTTGGCATGCACACTTTATTTTCCTGTAATCTGTGTCAGAGTGAAGCATTTACAACAATTACCTCAGCACGCTCGACTCACAGCTGTAGTCTTGGCTGCCTGGTGGAGGAGAAGCGAGAGCTTTGTGGTTGATCTCTGCCAGACCTACACCTCACCTCATCCCCGTCTCGCTCCCTCCAGCTCAAGCAGCCCACTCGATGGCCTGCCACTCCCTTCAAATTGTGGAAAGTTTGGCACTTGAAACACTTTCACTTTGTAAGCAGTGGAAGATTTTACTGGCCACTCTTCCTCATCCGAATGTTTTCCATGCAAATTCTTCAAAAGCTGGGAAATGCCTGTGCACCTGTGCTTAGTTATTTTTGTGTCATATTTATGTCCTGCTTTTTGAGGCCAGGATACTAATGATAGTATTACTAATTTCATACACTAGCCTAGCCAGCGACGTGTTGTTAAAAGATGAGGATTCTATAGGGTCCAGTTGAGGGGCAGCCATGAACTAGCCTTGTGACCAGACAGTCCTCATTTCAATCCCAGCACCGACAAGACATGACTTCCTTGAGGAAGGCACCTAACCCCTACAGCTGCTGCCCAGGAGTTGTGGATAGGGCTGCCCACTGTTCTGGGCACGTGTGCTGGGTGCCCCTAGTGTCTGTGTTCACTACTGTGTGTTTTCAGTGTATGGATAAGTTAAATGAAGAGGTCAAATTCCTCCATGTGCAAGCCGAATGCTTAATGAAAACTTCACTTTGTTTTCACTTGACCCCCTCGAAGCCCAGTGAGAATTCAGAGCTTAGCGTCACCACCAAGACATGTCTAATGTCTAATATCTCTTCCTCCTGCCTTTTCAATAATGTATCTGGTTAGAAATTTACTACGAGATAATCATTGATAGTGAGCTTGCACACTGAAGCTGGAACGTCGGATAAAACTGTGCCAAAGGCGTGAAGACGAGAAGACGTTCAAAGGCCAGGTGGGTAACGAGGTGTGATTTATTGTATGTATTGCTTTGAATAGTTTCTATTCCGAACCTAGCACACATGAAAACTGTAACCCGAGAACACAAAACATAGGACAACATAGACATGAGCTAATAAACAACACACTTTTTTCCCTGCCACATTATAAGCTTCATCCTGTTAGCATGTTTCCATTTACAGCCTCAGTTATGAAGATAAGAAGTTGTTGAACGTTATCACATAACTTTACACAGGAACTACAGAATTATTTCCTGGAAAGTAACAGTGATTTGTGTTTTTTTTAACCAAAGGTCAGTGTTTCAACATAATGGCATGCATTAAGTTGTGGGGTTTGTGCCATGTGCGGTTTGGCTCTACAGCTGCGTCGGTACAGTACGTGTCTGTGTGATGGAGTATTTATAGTGCGATGTTGCGGAACACGCGACCCAATCGGCCGAGCTCGTAAAACACCTGTGTAAACATTGAGTATATTGCTCGAGTTGAAGGAAAGAATCCTGTCAGCTCTCTCTCTCTCCCTCTCTCTCTCTTTTGCTCACTCCTGCACAGAACACGAGGAGCACTCTGCTCTGCCCCTCCCTTTCCTGCAAATGAGAAAAAAAATTCCCTCCCTCATTTTTCCCTCGTTTTTTTTTTTTTCCTAAGAAGAACAATGAGGACACGCGTGGTGGGGAGGGCCCCCTCGGTGTGGCCCCTACAGCGCTCATATCCCTCTGTCCAGGAAGAGTGTGTGTCTGTGTGTGTATGTGTGTGAGATGCACGTGGGCCACAGGGGACCTCTAAATATTGTCTGTAAAGAGGCCTGCCAGAGCGGAACCCATTCCCACATCAGCATGTGCACACACACACACACACACACACACACACACACACAAACACACACACAGGCTTTTTTTTATTTAGGGGAAGTCCAGAGCCTTACACTGTTCTTTATCGAAAGTGATAAACAACATGGATCATAGCATAATGCCATAGCACTTCAGGGTAAATACCTGCCGGCTTCTTCACAATGTCCTCACAAGCCTTTAGCAGTAAAGACAAAAGCATGCGTCATTCAAAACCTTTCGAGCTAAAGAGCCAGAAATCATAATTATCCTAATAATCCTAATCAGTGTCATAAAAAGTAGAGGCCTTGAATATAAGTAGAGTATGCAGTATACTAATTACTGAACAGGACGATTAGAAATAATATACCGACGATATGGAATCCACTCCACATGCTTGCATTTAAGCAGTCATCAAGTCATTGGATCGGCCAATTTACAAATTGTATGACATCATCGAACCTTGCCATCGAACTGTCCGTTGGTAGATCTGCACGTCGCGGAGAGAGGAAGTGTGCTAATCATCACCGACTTTCTCGACAGCCCTCCGGCCGTACGAGGTTTGTCTGCATGCCGTGTAACAGTATCTGTAGAAAGGAACACAAAATGGAGGGCTTTGTGAGGGGCGATTAGACTAGCAGCTCCTGATAAGGGATAAGGCAACCTGAATATGGTACAAGAAGGCAAGCACAATTAGGACATGTCATGTTATAGGTAATATAGACGTGTGTAGAAGGGATATGTGTTCTTTAGTTATGGATGAACTAGTAAAATGTACAGAAATCAGTATTATATTGGGGTTATACAAAAGTGTTACATAAATCCAGAACAGACAGACAAATCTCAGAGACCTGCAAGCGCCAGTGTATATTTTTAGTAAACTTCTAGCATTGAGCCATTGAATTAGTATCATCTCAAAATAATTGTTCAAAATTTCCCGCTTTGGCCTTTTTGTGTTTACCGTTTTTTATGGGGTTTCACAGGACCTCTTTAAAGAGGTTGTCCTTATAATACACTGAAGTACACCAGTCTTGGCATGGATATCACAAGCTTGTGGAAATATTCTGTAGGTAATAAACACCATACTTCCTGCAGAACACTCCACAATTCGGTTGTATTCTGTGGTGTAGGATTTCTGTTTTCCACAGCGTGTCGCCTGGCATCCCAGATGTTTTTGATAACACTAAGACCTGGTGACTTACATAGTAATGGCAAAACCCCAAACTCAGACGAGTGTCCCTCTAACCATAATTTAGTGTCTCTAGATGTGTGTGGTGGTGCATTGTCCTATTGAAAGAGGCAGATCCAATCAGATGTTTGTAGATGTATCAGAAGTCCCATGAAATGCCAGCTAAACAAACCATATACCATTATAGAGCCACCACCAAACTGTACGAGTTTTTTTTGTTTTTTACAGTGTGTACCAGTTTTCCTGCCACTTCAGTGTACATCAGTGCGGTACTATGTGTGCTCAGAGTGATGGAAGAACCCTTTCTGACAAAATGCGACCCATGGAGTTATATTTAGATATCTAGTTAGGTGCTAGCTAGCTGGAAAACATTCCTTATTTCTTAAGTTCTTCCTTTTTTTAAAAAAATAACTGCCACAATGTCTAGCCAATGAAGACCAAAGTTAAAAAAAAAAACATCTACACAATCTGGAGGCACTCCCACTTACTTATCTAAGATATGTATGGTCCAATCTTATCGTGAAACAAGAAAAATTGGTCTATTTTTATCATCAGAGTCACATCTGCTCAGTGCGTGTACTGTAGAATTGAAAATAAAACCTAGGCAAATATGAAAATAGCAAACGACAATAGTAATAAACGTTCAGCAATCATGCACACAACAACTGTGGACTAAATGATACCTCATGGGGTTTAGTATCAACATGTAATGGTGAGGATTACTGTCAACATGCAATGTGAATCAGAATGCTCAGGTGTGGATCTTTATCAGCTCATCAGGGCTTCAGTTAAGTAATTTGCATACCACCAGACAGTTCAGAATTGGATATGGACTCTTATTGGGCAGACAGACTGTGTAGACACTTGGGTATCATCTCACATTTTTTTAAGCTATTACATAATGTCCTAACAACACTAAAACACGCCAGGCATGATTTTATTTGATGTGGTTTGATTAAGTTCTTGGCTCACCTATGTATTAAAAAAAAGCTAGAATTAAATCTGTGTATTAAAATGAATTAAAGACCCCAGGAGGCTGAAATGAATTAAAACCTGGAGAGTCTAAAGAAGAGGACTATAGGCATAGTTGACCACCAGATAATCTCTTTTGGCCTTTGTATACATTAATACGAGTGTGAAATCCAGCACTGGTTGTGTATTTAAGAGGAATAAAAGAAAAGCCCATGCTTTAAACTTCTTTACTTCAGTTTCTTTCTCCTTTCCTCCTTCCTCACATTTCCATGATGGTCATTCATTTTGATATCTGTGACCAATTGGTTCAAATCACTGACCTGTCAGATGAATTCAGTACATCACGGTGCCTTTAGAGCGGGGTAATGCAGAATAATATGCTGAATGTGTATGTTACAGTATAGAAACTGGAACGTTTCTGTGCAGTACAGTAAGAGTGATTAGGCACGCAGAACAGTATCTATTGAACACATTCGTTCAGCTTATAGCATTACATAGGACCTAAGGCAGGGTTGTAATTACTGGCTGAATCCATTCAGCTGCTTATATGAATGGTCGAGAATGCTGGGACATGTCTGATCCATGCAAAAAAAAAAAAAAAAAAAAAAAAAAGACAAGAAAACGCAACATTGTTCAGTGAAATGTGAGGGAGTGAGTGCTGTGTTGAGAGTTGGCATGTTTATGCTGGCATTAATGAGACGTATTGGGGTTTAGTAAGGCAGTGATGTCATATACACACTGTGGGGTTTCCTGATGTTTATATTCTGTGTAAGTGAAATATGTGAATGTCTGCTATAAATTGTAAGGCCACACTGACTGTTTCCAGCAGTGATTTTTGAGGCACTAATTTTACAGGCACTAACATAGACTTTTGTAAAGCAAGTACTTCCACTAAACTAACCAGCACACGAGATACACTGCAAGCAGAGTAGGAGATGTCTGGAGAAGACTTATCTCTCGACTGGACGTCTGTCATTTGTTCAGGCTAACAGAGCGCTCATTCATTCAGCCTTCTATGAAAGTGGCTCATGGAGATGTAAGGGCCAGCATTGTTTGTGCTCTGTGATGCTTAATCAGTTTGGATTGGACAACATATTAAAACTTTGGCTGCAGCTTGAAGACTTTGTCTGAGGAGGAGACAGTAGTGATGGATGTATTCTTTTGGTCCTGACTGCAGTAAGAGGCTTACCAGGAATTGAAAGGATCGCGGTCATACGTTTTGGCGTTCAGCAACAAATAATAGTTCCCATTGTCCTGCTTTACCCTCCACTTGCATGGGAAGACTCTCTTGTTTTAACAGACCATGGACATATAATGGAGTGTTAGATCTCCACTACTCTCCAACCCCCCTCTCCAGCCTAGGCCTTTAAGAACTGATTACACAAACGTTTACGTCTTGCACAGAGTGCCGCAGGAGAGATAAAGGGCGGCTGATGCTTATCCCCTTCTCACACAGTAGAAATCACTAAGACGGAACGTAAACCAAGCATCGCAGGCCGACTTTCATGTTCTCTATTACATACGCGGTTGCTCAGATCACACCTTAATTGATAGTCTCCAGATCGGGCTTCCATTGTTAGCTAACCTGCTAACCACACCCAATTGTCATGAGGATCACCATGAGGAGATGGCAGGAAGCCACAGCACCTTGGCCGGAACACTGACAGAAGGTTATAATTTCGAGTCCTCCTGTAAGTGTGGCATTTGTTCCCATTAAATGTTTGATGATGCCGAGCTGTTCGAGGAAAACCCCAGTATAGAGTGCTCGCTTGTTTCAGGTTAGCTATGCGGAATCGGAGAACAAAAGGATAACTCACAGAGGGACGGTTGGAGGCCGAGCACAGGGGTAGCGAAGAAGCTAAATTTAGCCTGGTGTCCGGCGCAGTGCACTACGTGCATGGACTCACAACTCTTCATACAGTGTGCATGATAATCTTTCCACTTTTCAGCACTGGACAAAGCAGTCGGCATGTCCCAGAGTCAGCCTAAAGCCTAAAAATACACATGGACATATGCGTGTGTTGTTTTTTTTCACTTCACTATGCTTGTTTCAGAGCGGCTGTCTTTGCTAGAGGAATGTGATTCAGCTAAAAAAAACAGTATTTTGTAGAAAAAGATGAAGGTTTGCATGGTTGCGTGTATTGGCAAAAAAAAATGATAAAAATACTTTTTTAAAAATGAAAATACTACTACGTTTTTTTTTCTTTTCTTAACCAGCATTTAAAACATTTTAAAATCACATTTGCTACTAACCCTTAGTAATCCTATGTCATAAGCTTTTGTTCTATTTAAATACATGACAGCTCTGGGAAGTTTGTCTATTGAGCTCTAAAGGGTTAAACCTGTAAATGTCTTCCATGGAACTGCAGCTGCCAAGTTTAAATGAGGTGATAGCAAATTGTTTACTTACTGAAAAGTTCTATCAAGTTTGGCTGGTTTGTCATTAAGTCGGCCTTCTCAGGCTGTTGGAACGGTTGTGTAAGTTGTATTAGTGGCCTGTTATCTCACTGTATGGCTGTCAGTGACGGTGCCTGCGTTGTAAAGATAGAATTATACCCTTTTCTTTTTCACCACTTTTCTTAGTGAACAGACACAGAACCTTCAGATAAGAGAAATTTTATTGAACAACAGTGTATTAAGGAGCAAGATTATTGAACTGAAGCTAATCCTTTTTCCCTTAGCATTCTTAGCTTTTGATTCATTTGCCACTTGGTTTTCTTTAGGTGGAGGACCCATAATAACAGGGGGCAATTTATATCAACAGCCCCAACTTACATCTAATCCTCCAATCCTGTCTCTGCTTGCCCACCTAGGGTCTTTTAACCAAAGTGGCTTTTGACCTTCTTTTAAAGGGCTCCGAATAAGGTTCGCATCTCCAACTGGTGTGCTGCTGCAGGTTGTTTGCTCACACTGGCTTTACCAGAGCTCATCTGGGTATGTTTTTCCCTGAGCGCTGGAGTTCTACTCTTTCAGCTCACACGGCACAGGAATCCATGGCCTGGAGAAAAGGCATAAACTACAACGTAGAAATGACAGATGGTCTTTGATCATCTTGTTGGAGTCCGATAGGCTGCTGAGACCTGACGCCTTGATTCCTTTTGTAAAGTCATAGATGTGGCTTTGATAGAGTCAGTGAAGTCAAATAACAGTGGAACAGTGACACAATCAGCACTTCTCACTATGATGCCAGTGTACAGTAGTAGGCAGATATATAACTATTTCCAAAAGTTTGATTAAAAAAGACAAATGATATTAATTAGTGAACATGATGGTTAAAAGCCTATAATGATTTTAACATGGGCTACCTGCTCCCTGTTTCTGATAGTATCTTGGTATCCCTGTATCTTGATCTGATAGTATCTGTTTACTTTGCTCAGGAACTTTTGTCTGCAGATGTCCAGGTTTGGTTTACGCCGTAACCCAATGCGAGTTCATCGAGGCAGCAGTGTTACTCAATTAGCTATCGCTGTTCTGAAGCGGTCGGGTAGCTGCGGTTGATGTATTTACGTGCTGTTGTTGTGTTTATCGTTTCCTCTGACGAAACCTCTTGTGAAGAGCGGCAGATAAAATGAGACGTGATTTAGAGAGGTCTGTCACAATGCGAGCGGCCACGGCTGCTGCTTCCTACTTTTGTGTGGATGAGGACCCGGGGGTGGAGCAGCGGATGCACAGCCCTGGCTCTTGGCCCCGGCAGAGGGAAGGAAACTCAGTGTCAAAGGCGGTCCTGTTATCTGAGGCAAAGGCGTACGCTCTACCTCAGCTGCCGTGTCATTGTCACAACAGGAGGGATCAGATACAGCAGGCCTACTGGAGGCTTTCTTGATTAGACAAAAGCGTTTTCACAGCTCCTTAAAAGTCCTTGTGGGCCTCACACGTAAGAGAGGTGTGGCAGAACTTGAGCCTTCATCTAATTCTACTTTTGAGTATTTGTTTTGTTTTTTTTGTCAGACTCTGCACAGGGTGCACAGGGTTTTCTAATAACCTTGAGAGAAGCCCTGCAGGCCCAAGTTCACTGAGTGCATATGGCATATTTCTGCTCAGTGTGCTCAGGCTGCCCCTGACAGAGGCCCCCCACCCCATGCCTGCTCGCGCACACACACACACACACACACACACACACACATGCACACACACCCACATGCACTGAAGTCTTTCCCCCAGTAGAGTGCTCCCAGTAGATATGCTCTATGGCTTCTCCCAGACTCCATGAAGGAAATGCATTATGTGTAAAAGGAATTCCATATGGTGACATATGATCTGTATAATTCCCTCAATTGATAAAAAGCCCTACCTTTGTGTCTGCTTGGCATGAATAGCTTATAGGAAGCCTCCTCCTGGTGTATTTTCTTTTTTTCTGCTTGTTCGTTTCGGGCCAGACTGAGGCCTGAGCATTTTTGCACAGTGTCTACAGTGCGGAGTGTGTGGGCTCCAGAGTTTGCCATGGCGAATGTTTGCAGACGGAGGGCTGAGCTGTTCCAGGTAAGGTGTGCCAAGCTCAAGTGGCTTGGACAGGGTGAAAAGGAAGTGTTGCAACACCTCTCTGCCAACCACCTGGGACTCCAGCCGAAGCTCTGTGCGCCCACTACCTGGACCCTGGGATCAGCTCTGGGACCTGGTTGTGACTTCACTTCCAGTGCCTGCCTATGTGAGGAAATTCTCCAGGCGTGAGAGTATGTACATGTGGACACTTGCCAAATGTGCAGATTATTGAGTGTGATCCAATTGTGGCTGTTTGATATCTTTGCTAGTTCTCATGATGCAATGGCATGTCCAGCTACATGCATGCAGATAACTTTTTATAGCTTTTGGATTGGAGCCTATTTAAGCACTAGGGGACAGTTATTTTTGCATTAACGTTTAATGTTAGAAATCTGAAAGATTTATTAGAGTTAAAAAAAAACATTCAGTATGTAGATTGGTACAGTCAGTTTAGTTACAGTTGCACAAGCTGTCTTAATTGGAATTTGTAAGAAGCCAAATATTTAGCATATGTATACAAAGTCGTCATTTGTTACTGGAAAACAATACAGGTTTTCCTTGTTGAGTGTAGGCACTTACTGCATTCCGCTAAGATTACAAATCCGGAAACAGCCCTACAAATACCAGGCAACACCTCAATACCTAGACTTAACCCTGACCACTGTAATTTCCACTTACTAACAACATGAAACAGAGGGTTAATCAGATGTCTACACATTTATGGCAGCCCCACACAGAGCTGAGAGGTTAAAAAGCAGTGAAATTTAGCAGGGTTTTTCCTGAGATGATGGAAAATGGCTGCAGGCAATAATAATTAATGCACATGACGGTAGCATACCTGGGCTGTAAGAATTACCCTAAAAGCTTTAAGACCTTTAGCGATCTTATACAAGTGGAAAGAACACCAGGATCATAGATTTGTGTGTTATCTAGAAGGGAAAATGTTTTGATGCACTCAAAGTGCATAGCTCCACAATAACTCCAGATAGTATGTATAACTGAGAAGAGGCTTGTGATTTCCTTTCATTCTCCTCTCCGTCTTCCTTCTGGCTTTCTTTCCTCACTGGCCCATCTGCAACAAAGAAACATGTTTCATTCAGCATAAACAAGAACGTCCGATTCTCCTCAGCATTGTTTACCTTCCAGACCAGAGATGTCGGATCTGCTACCTGGCTTTAACCTCTTACCTCAGACAAACTCTGAGGTAGAGCAAGAAAGGCCTCTGCCGAGAGACAAAGCTGACGACGTCAAAGAACTGAGGATGTGGCGGAAAGAAGAAGAGAGAGAATTAAAGGATCATGGTTGTGAGAATTCCTGAGTCAAAGTCAAGTCAAGATATTAACATGCTGCTTTGTGTAACTTTCGAGGGCTTTTCTTTGGCCTTGCCTGTTAGCCATTCTTGAAGTACGCCTGTGGTGTGTGGGTTGGTTAGAAAGCCACCTTTAGAGGTACATTAACACCTCTTCTCTGAATCCGCCTATATGACAGCTGAGCATTGTACTTATCATTTTAGTGCTCTGACACTCCGCCAGAAAGCTGAAGCGCACACAAAGGCCTTTTGCATTCCCGGGCCCTACGGCATGGGAGGGCGACTGCAGCCACACTGTGCAAGGAAAGCCTGCTATAATTCGCATACTATATAACAGAGATTACAAAAAGAGCAACACTGTTTGCCCTCCGCTGCAGTCTTTTTCTTTCCTCTCACAAAGCTCGCTCTTGTCCTTACTTGATATGTGGGAATTGTCGAGTCAGAAAAGAAATATTTAAATATTTATGACATATCTTATTAAATGTGTGGCTACATCTGTAAATATTATATTATTATGTAAAAGGCTGAATTTACTACCCAACTTCAAATAAATACGCTTTAAATGAGCAAAAAGCAACTCACATAATGCAACTGAATTATGTCGTCTTGTAGACTTCTGATATTCTCTAGCACTACGTTTTTTTTTTTTGTTTGTTTGTTTTTATTATTTTATTTTATATCGGAAAAAAGGCAGCACATCCGAGGAGCGCAAGACAAGCAGCTGCTAACGTATGCGTTTCTGTTAATAGCAGCATTCCTCGACATCTGCTTAATGCCAGACTTTGTGTAACATTGTTTATGGTGTTGGAACAACAGAATCTGAAATTCATTTAGCGGTTCCTCCTCTCACTGTCGCACATATAAACTGAACACTAGAGCCAAACCACATGTTGTTACTGCTGCAGCCCAGGGCCGCCCTAGTAAGCCTCAAGAGCACATGGCCGATTTGCCTTTCTGACTGTCTGCCAGGGAGGAGGGACCCTGCAACTAACAGAACGTGAATTATGGCATAGCATCTGCCCATTAGAAAGCACTTCCCAACATACGGCTGAGATCACCGGTCTGCCGCTGCAGCTGATTGGCCCGTTGCCTCTGTTCTGACCTTGTAGCGGGCATCCTAGGCTCTCCAGAGCTGAATGAGAGCTTCCTTCATTATGCTCGTGTTAATCATCAGCCGCTGGCCTGCCGACACTTTCCGCCTGAGAGGCTTTATCAGGAGAAGCTGCTTGGTGCTCTTGCAGTGTCCCTTTCAAGGGTGTCTGATTCACTGCTGGAGCCGATGTTTCTTAAATTGAATTTAAAAGCTTCTGCAGGCCTTATATCAAATAATAATAGATTCCTGTCAGGGAATGTTAGGCTTTGAGTTTCGAAATATAAGTCTCCACCTGGGGATCATGAATAGAACCACAGAAAGCTACCAGGTACCCGGTGAAGCCGCAGCATACACCATGTTAATCCTCCTAAGCAGCATTCCACATGGCTGCTTTCAGTTAACATGTGTCTGGTATGTGTTTCACAAGGTCCACTGTACGCCACGCTCGTTACCCAGATCAAGCTTTTAACAGAGTTGCAGGGGCCCAGGAGTCTTTCTGTCTGTGACGACGTTAGGTAAAACCTCGTGAAGCTTTCAGACTTGCTTCAGTCTGAAAGTTTACAGGTGATATGTGTGCACTGTAATAGTGTGAAATAAATACGGCTCAGGCTAGTGGGGTTAGATAGTAGGGGTGCGAATCTCTCAGTGTCTGGCGATTCGATTACGATTTTTGGGGTCATGATCTGATTCAGAGTCAATTTTCGATTCAGGAACAATTTTTCTATTCACATGGTTAATACATTTTGTTTAAATATAGAACATTTAAATAATTTAAATTTGTTTAAATAAATAGAACATTTATTTAAAACAATACTTTTAAGTTTCCTTACTGTATCAAATCTGTTTGCATTATTTTATATTTATACCAAAAATAGGATTGTGCATAAAATTATTACATTAATAATTACATTATTAAATCTAACCTATTATTAATTATTAATGTAGCCTAAACCAGTAATAGGTTAGCTTAGCTGCCTGGTGTTTTCTTAAATAAATAAAAAAATCTATCAATGAACAAATAACTCAAAATATATTGTTTACAAAAGTAAACACTTCAGTCTACCATTGTGCATTAACCTTTAACTGAAAATAAAACACAGAATTTAAAGTCATAGTGCACTAGTTCGCTAGCAAGGTAGCTGGCTAACTAGCTTGCTGTATGGTGGCCTAGACGGCCCTCTTCTACGGTGGCCGAGTGGACACGTAATGCGATATGCATCGGGAGTAGGAGCGGCAAAAAATAAAACTTAAGCGCATTTTAAAATCGATTTTTGGCCAGTCAGATTAGAATCGCTAGGAGTAAGAATCGCGATCCTTTAAAGAATTGATTTTTCCAGCACCCTTATAGGACAGTGATAGAGGTGTACTTGTGGAAAGTGTACAGTCTAAAATTAGTGGTGTTGTAGCACTATAAAAGTGCTCAGACATCTTTTGGCTCTGCTGGGAGGTTTTTTTTTTATGTTTGCAATGACACATTAAATTAAGTACTTTCCTCCCATGCCTTGTTCTGAGCACGGCTTTTTGGCGGAGAAGTCTAAATGAGTGAATGCTTTGTTTCCGTGTCAGTTTTGTGCCAGGATCATGCCTTAGATGTGGTGCTATGTGTCCAATAAAGTCATTTAGCGTCCTAATTTGAGTACAAGTGAACGTGTGTGTGTTGTAGTGTATATGTAATTGGTTGCTTTGCCCTTGGGCCGAGCTGGACTTGGGCCATACTTGGATACTCCGCCCCTGCCACCCTGGCACTTTGCCGCACCTCTTCATGCAGGAGTTGGCACTATACTGACCATCTTCCTCTCTGCACACACAAGCCTGGTCAGCAGCTGAGCCTGGCATGGTCACAACCTGCACCGTAAGGAATCTTCATTGCTGTATAATCATTTAGCGTGATTTTTTTTTTTTTTAGACAAACGTTCACAGAAATAATCAAACATGATCAAAAATATCCCTTAGGATTTTGTAGGGCTGATTTAGGATCATAAAGGACACACATCCACAACCACATAATAGTTCAATCAGTGTCCTTGAAAAAACTGGTACAGACTATTTAAAAAAAAACTCGAGCTGCTGGTGGTGGCCCCATAATAGATATTGCAACCACACATTATAAATTAGAGGAATACTCATCTGAGTTTATAGTTTAGCCATTACTACCTATGTCACCAGATCTCAGTGTTATCAGACACATCCGGGATGCCACACAACGCGCTGTAGAACACAGAAAATTTTCCAGGAAGTATGGTGTTCATTGCCTACAGAATTTATCTGCAGTCTTAGCTCAAGTGGGGGGCCTACCATGTATTAGACTTGTGTACCAGTTTTTCCTGCAATTTAGTGTATATTGGAGTTTTATTGACCAATTATTGTGGTTCATTAAACTCTTTTGGGAGCCCAGGACAATTAATTTAAGGAATCAGATATGAGTTGAGTTATAATGCACAGTCAGCTTTAGAGGTATTGGTAAAATGTAAATAACGTGAAGAAGCTTATTAACTGCTAAGACCTTTTTTTCTTAGTCTTTTCTTTAACCCGCCTGTAGCAGGGTGTCAGTAATTTTGGCGTTGACTCTTAACAGCACGTGTTGCCTTAAATGATCTTAAATGGTCCACGTGAAATGAGAGTCATTTTTCTAATCACTCAATAAATACACGACACATCAAACATCCTGTTGAAGCCTGAGTGTGTTTAAACCGTCCCTTGGTTTAGATGACAGTTTCTATTTAAATGATTGTGTACATGTCACTGCACAGGTGCCAAAAGTTTCGAGTATGAAGAGTTTTGTGTGATTTTTGCTGGAGATATGGTTCACACAACATGTTCTGACAGAGCGAACATAACTATGTGGTGAGGCAGCATTTTACAGTGTGCCTCACACATGCATGTGTGTGTGAGTGTGTGTGTGTGTCCCCAGGCTGCGCTCATGTCCCTGAAATGTCCCCACCCGCGGTTTCTTTGCGCTCAAATTTAATTTGTATGACATGTTTGAATACTGTGTGTGTGTGTGTGTGTGTGTGTGTGTGTGAAGTAACTGGGCTTATGGGAAAGAACTATGGCAAAGCAGTGACTGCACATTCAGTAGGTTTAATAGAAGCATGTCAGAGAATCAAATATCGTTTCTACAAGCGATCACTGGTTTCCGTCCAGCTGATTAACAGCCCAGACTGCCAGCCTCGAAGGACACGAAAGCCTCGGAACTGCGATTACGATATTAGGAAACGACTGCCATTATCCCGTGCAACTCCGACTTGGAAAGCGAGAGATGAAAGAACGGAGGCAGACTGTTAAAGGTCTGTCTGGGTCTCTGAGTGCATGAGACTCTAGTAGCCTTACTGACCTCCCGTACACACTTAGACACACACGCTTGCCGTCACCCCCCACCCCCCGCAATGACCCCCCCTCCTTTCTACTCCCCGCCTTTCACCGTGGGCCCCCTGTTGTGTCATTCACAACTCTCCTCTCTTACTCCCTCTCTGTCTTTCTGCCTCTCTCTTGAACTTTTCCTTTACTTCTTCTCCTTGTCTGCCCCCTCCCAGTCTCTCCTCCTCTTAACTACTTGTGTGGAGTTAATGGACTGTTTTGGCTGGGCTCCAGCCGCTGAGTGTCACCTCATTAGTGTTCTTCCAGACAGGAGCTCTGTACGGTGGAATGTCATTGGTTGCCACCCAACCCCTCGCCCCCTTTCGCACTCACCTCCATGAATGGGGAAATGTGCATGCATAATTAAATCTATAGTCTCAGTCTCTCGGCCTGCACCCTTCTCTCTCTCCCTCGCCCGGCTTGCGACGGCTACAAAAGGACTGTTGGCCGGTTGCCACAGCCGAGGCCGATTCGGTCCGGACCTCCCCCCACTGTCCCACGACACCGCGCACACTCATGCAAATGGACCGCTCACTCAGCCAATCAAGTAACAATACACATCCAAGTGGCATGCTGTCACTGGGAAGGGGAGATACCCTGATGAGATGTCATACAATTTCAGTCAATGCAGTCTTTACTACTGCTATAAATACCCTGCAGACAAACACAAGAGGGTAGGAGCTGCGTGCTAATCTCCCTACATAATGTCCATGCTGTTGCAGGCATATTAGTGTTAAAACGAAACTGAAATTCAAAGTGGCACTTGTGGATTATTGATTTTCACAATGTATCATACAAGTTCAGGAGTTTGCACCTGGCCGTTCACTGATAGCATTTTCACGTTTTCAGGGAAATAATAATATTAGAGCTTGGGCTATCAACCAGTAAACAATAACGCGGGTCTGTAAGGGTCTGCATCATGACCACGATGGCAGCATGTTTTGAGGAACAGTCTCATCCTATAGTCACAGACCTGTGTCAGTCAGCATCATACGGGCAGTCTCGTTTACTGATCTCACCTTCTTTTTAGTCCTCAATGATTGTTTCCAACAGTTCCAACAGAAAATCCCATCTTTATTTAAATATTTTTTGCTCTGCACCTCCATGTACACAAACTCTGAATCAGATCAGCGCATGTTATGCAAATCCCATGTCTCAGACATACTCCGAGCAGACATTTCAAAACGACCTGCATGATTGAAAACCCCCGTATACTCATTTCCATAATCTGTCTATGATTTGACCTTTGGCTGCCGTGATCTGTGCGATCTCTGTTCTGCTTTTGTCGCTGAGATGTGAAGGCGCACGGTGCGTGTCACCGTGACACCATGCTTTGACGGGTGACTGATGAGTCTCCGCGGCCTCAGTGCTGGACTGCCAGAGCAGACATATGTAAGGCAACAATCGCTGCATGACGCCGGGTGTCAGACTGTGGTGGGCTTTGTTAACACGCAGACAGATCAATAATGCGACTTTGTCCCTGTCAGGGCGCGCACCTATACTCGCATGTGAAATAGTTCGCTGTCTCTTTTCAGGCTGAGAGACGTTGTGCAGTAGACTACACACAAACACACACTTGTCTCTTTGTGTGCTTATTTATTTATTTGTTTATTTATTTATTATTTTAGATGCCTGTCTGCTCCATGTTGTTCTCCTGCCAGTGTTTTCAGCTTTTCCCACTCATCCACTTCTACACCCACCACACACTTTCACATATTCCTCCTCATACTGATTAAAACCTCTCGTCTCAAAGTAGCGGTTTCGGTAGCTATACATAAGCACCACAAATGCTGGTAGTATGTTTGATGTGAAATATAGTATAGAAATATAGCATAAATAGCATATCTATAATATACTCTATCAACAGCTATAATATGACATTGTTACATACATTACATGGATAATCAGATAAAGAAATAAAAATGTAATTAAACAGATATAAAACAAAACCCTTAGCGTTCATCGACTCTTCCATTTTCATTCATCCGAGACACACACGTGAGATAGCACGATTGCATCTCAAGATGGCCGCCAGTCTGTCTTTGTGTCAGCTTTCCGAACAGATGCCCATTGGCTTTGGTGTGCCCGCTATTCACACCCCACACAGGCGATGCGGCTTTGGCACCCAAAAAAAAAAAAATCTACGGCAGGCTTCCATTCTCACTCTGTCTCACTCTCCACAAGTGCCAGGAAGCTTTCCTCCATCTATCTCTGTTTAGGTTATGGCTCGTTCTGATAAAGGGCCTGGTGTTTTATCAACAAGAGCTGGGTCTAAGACAAAAGAGAATGACAGCAGGAGCATGGACGAGAGAGAGAGAAAGAGAGAGAGAGAGAGAGAGAGAGAGAGAGAAAGCGAGAGAGACTGGGAAGAAAGCAAACCGATAAGGGTGTTGTGAGAGATCTACCGAGGGGCCAATATGGAGCAGTAATTGCAGAGTGAAAGACTGATTGTGAAATATTTAGACACTGATGGGAATGTAAATACAGGCTGATTGAGATAGACAAAAGAGACATGGCGAGAAAAAGAAAGTTAAACAGCCGCTCGCCAAGATCTGCCTCGGCTGATTTGTGGGCGCGTGTTGAAGTCACGGCCGTGTGCTGTGAGGTAAGAAGTGTTCAGCCTGGCCAGGACAAAAATACTGATGACTGAATACATACACACACACAAGCACACACACGCACACACACACACACACACCAAAATACAGAGAAATACTGACGTTTAGCCACAGGCAGTATTTACACTAGTGCAGCTGCATTGCTCAAAACATTTCAACCAGGACAGCCCACAATTAGGAGATATTTCTGCCGCTTTTCCTATTCCTTCATGGTTGGCCCAAAAAAGAGAGAGAAACAGAGAGAGAGAGAGAGAGAGAGAGAGAGAGAGAGAGAGGATAGAACCAGGGAAAGAGAGGATTCTTGGCTAAAGCCTGGTTTCCTTGGCAAGCAGAGCAGTACGTGTGCAGCCCTGCTCACTTTCTAAAATGGCTGCCAGACGCCTCCTCCTGAAATGTCGACGGTATGCATGTTCCTTGTCGTTCAATGCGTGTGTAAGCGTGCGTGTGTGTGTGTGATACAACCCAGTCTACAGCCAGCAAAGAAAAGTTGCTAAAGTATGTGATAGCTCTAAACAAAACACAAAGCAGAGACGAGAGGCCGGATGGGTTGCACAGGGACCGTGCCAAGTATAGGAGTGTGAGTGTGTGTTTATGTTTAGCTGAGGTAGAGTGGGAGGTGTACTTCCAGAGAAAGACTGCCGGAGAAAGAAGTGTTTATTTGGGGTTTTTTTTTTTTTGAAAGGAATGATCATTATATAATTAGATGACTTGTATGAAAAGAATGTCGCTGCACATCAGATCCTGATAGGCAGAATCAGAAAGTGAGAGGAAAGAGGTTTATCATGTGAGTGTGTGACTCAGCACCTACTGTATTACAGTCACAAGAGTGAAGATGATGAGTTTGGACATGCCAGTGAGTCCTGGGGTTCACTTAAAATGTAGTTAAGAAAGAGAAATGAGTCTTGTTGTGTTAAACAGCTGATTGGAATTGGCAATGTACAGATTTTATTTCCACTTCCTTCTTGTGGTCTGTGTCATAAATGACTTAAAATAACTATAAACCATTTTAAGGATTTTATATTGCAAGACTACCTGTTTTTTCTAACCTTTGATTATACTACCATATTGTCTGCCCTGCCACGGAAGTGTATCATTATATGATTGTATAATAGTATTTTCTGTGCAGGAGTTTTGATGCTAATCAGCCTGTTAAAAATTTTATTTTTTGGTTTTCATCTGGTAACTACAGTGAAAGTAATTGCAAAGGTACATGCGGCATAAAAGAAAACCAGTCTAATACTTAGTAGGTCCCCCATTGGGCATGGATATGACGAGCTGGCATCTCAGATTACATGGCATCCCAAACTCAGATGAGTGTTCTTGTATCCATACTTTGCCGTCTCTAGTCGTGTGTAGTGGTGCATTGTCCTGTTGGAAGAGGCTGTGCGGCATACATTTGGTGTGGTACAGTGGTAACATCATTGGCTCCGATTGCCGGTCTGGGCAGCCAGTCTGTGCTACACCAATAAGAGTCCTTGGGCAAGACTGGTAACACTACGTTGGCCTACCTGTAATACCAATATCCTGTGAATGTAGATGTACCAGGGGTTCCATGGAAAGCCAGCTTAACAAACCCAATACCATTATAGAGTTTTTCTGGCACTTTCATGTACATTCCAGTCACATTGGGTAGGTAGGGTCTGTGGATGAAGTATGGTCGATCTAGCCCACTGTACAAAGACACGGAGGATAAAAATATTAAATGAAACGAATGTGTGAATTTAATAATAAATATGGATTAATGTTACACAGCGTTTCAAAAATAGACATGTATAAAATAAAAGTGAAATAAAAATAATACAGAAGTGAGTTCTTTGCTGTATAGAAAAGGTTTGAAGAGAAAAGTCCTCTCTCCGCTTCTCTGCTAGTTTGTTTAAACATTGACATGGACATTGGGTGCCAAGAAGTGTGCTTGAAGAGGTTCTGTGTGTTTCAGGTATCTGTGTCTTACTCTTAAATGTACTCACTCTTACAACACAAACACACACACACACACTCAGCACCGCCCTGGCCAAACTGTTTATGTGCATGGCTTACAGACGTTTATTTTTAAAGCGTCCCATACGCCTGCTCCATTTCCAACTCTACATTGCAAAGGCATGCGTACCTCTGAGTACACACACATCTGGACACACAGGAGTGACCTTATAATTACGTTACCGCTACGCGAAATGATGCGGCGCGTGTTAGAAATAGTGTTTTAATTAAACGGGTTTTCCCATGCAGTTAGCGTGTGTGTGTGTGTGACGACAGCTGTGGGGTGTGTTTCTACAGTATTGGTGTGTGTCCATGGCACTAATGAAAAATGAGTCTGGACCATTTGATGTCTAAATGCCCGAGCCAGCTGCTCTATTGTTTTGACTTTAATCACAGTAAACAACCGCCATGCTAGAATGCACCTATAGATCCGGGCCATTCTGTTTTCCTTCCCCTCTTCTTCTCCGTCTCCATCTTTCCCTTTTTCGGACACAGTAGGAGGTGTCTTTATCCAGACTGATGGATGGCGTATAGTGCATATGTGAAGGCTGATCGGCAGGAAAGGGGGGATGGGAAGTTGGCATAGGAATTGGCACTGTCGCAGCCAGCTTGCACCAGTCCCACCAATCAAAGACCTAGTGGTCCAGCTTTACACTATTAAATGCTACATAACATAGACGCTAGGAGATTCGAACCTTGAGCAGACACATTCTGTATATGAAAGGCGCTCCACAAAATTTTAGTTTATTATTAGCATTATGTCATAGCGCTCCTCTGCCTTCATGTTTATTTCTTAACATATAGTGCTCCCTCCTCGCCTTTGTCATTGTTGACTCGAGGCCAAGAACATTCCATTTGTGCAGTGCTGTCGAATGGTCAGTTTTTGCTTTGGGGGTAAGGAGGGGTAATAAAAGTTAAACTTAGTACACAAAGAAAAAGCCCTTCATCAGCTGTGCAAGCAAAGCGCCTCTGAGACTTCAAGTATACGAAACCTCTTTTTATATGCACGTACATCTCTCCTCTTATATCTCCCACTGCGACAAATCTTATGGAAAAAGGAGCGAGCGGCTTGTTCCGGGCAAGGCTTTCTGAGTTCAACGTCCTTTTTTCACTCCGTATTAAAGATCATATCTTCTTGGGCTTTCTTGCAGGGCCCCTCAAGCATGTGTGTGGCTCTCTGTGTTGCTTAAGTCCAGGTTCGAAGAGTGTGTGTGTGTGTGTGTGTGTGTGTGTGTGTGTGTGTGTGTGTGAATCACCTGGGCAGGTGACACACTCAGTACCGCACACTATCTTTAGTGCTGTTTTACTTCCACCCAATCAACTATTATTGACGTTACACTTGTGCTAATTACACTGACATGCCAGAAAAACTGGCACACTGGTCTAATACTCAGACCCTTAACGGGGCACGGACTATTCTGTAGGCAATAAACACCATACTTCCTGCAGAATGCTCCCCAGTTCTGTTGTATTAGGGGTTGTAGTAGTAGTATTTGTACTATATGGTGTATTTCTGGCACACATAACGTTCACCCGTGAGAGATGTTTGAGTGGTCGCAAGAAAGTTATGACACACACGGTCAGTGGAATTCTACGCACCTGCCTCCCAAAGGTTGCGTAAGGTAACATCATCAGTCAGGATTCTTTATATTGAAAGCACACCCTAACGACATGCTTCTCATTTTTTTCACCCCTTCCTCTTTCCATTCCTTCCCCTCTATCTCCCTCTATACTGCGTCTGCATTATATGATGTATGTTCAAGCACCGGACCTCCATAAGCCAGTTTTGCACCCGTGTGCCTGTTCAGGAAGAAAGACGCTCCTTTGATGTGTCTTACACAGAGCACATTATATGCCCCCCCCCTCTCTCTCTTCTCTTCTTTCTTACTTTCTTTCCCGTTCCTTCATTCCAAAAAAAAAAAAAAAAAACATGTTTCTGCACACATCTGGCCTGGCCTGTCAGGACTGAGCTCCTGCAGTCTTTCCCAGCGGGGACGAGGTGGGGGTTGGGTGGGAACCATACAATAACTGCCATCATGTACGAAATAGATAAGAATTTGCATGTGAATTTAATACTTTTAATTAAAACGTATACTGTTTAAACCATCGCTTGTTTTGTACCTGACAAATTCATTCGTGGATTTTTTTTTTTTTCCTAATGCAGACAAACAAGCTTTTTATTACCGAATGTCAGCGTCTGTGTCCTGAGAGTCGGCTCTGGGTGATGATAATCAAGGATTTAACTAATTTCCTCTTGCCAGAGAAACAAATAAAACAGCTCTAGAAAGCGCTAAGAGCTTAACAAATAAAGCTGAAGGGAATGGAAGTGGATGATAAATGAGGGTAATGTAATCTGTGCTGCTGCTGCTCTTTGACTCACTCAGGCTGCGTTTTGTGTACTAATCCACGTTCTTTATATTTGTTTACAGACTCACAGCAGTCAGGAAGTCCCAGTAACAATGAGCCTGGCAAGAACCCTCCAGGTATCACCCACACATATCCACACACACACACACACGCACACACACACACACACACAGCCACTCCTATTTGATGTACAACTCGTCCTTGACGGTGTAGTAAAGGAAATATCAGCAGCAAAGTGTTTGTTTACTTCACTGTTTTTGTCCACTCGTAACCACATTGTCTGAATTCTAGCTCAACCCACTTGGCACAATCATTGTGTCATATCCCCGAAAATATCCCATGTTTCCTGATACATACGCCAACTTACGTCTGATCAATAATAATAGTAATAGAACCCTTTCATTGTCATTATACTTGCATACAATAAGATGTAGTGTGACGCTCTCCAAGAAGAAAGAAAAAAAAAAACAATACAAATTAAACTGAAAAAAAAAAGAATCTCCAGATTCAGAAACACTTTTTTTCCCACATGCTGTGTACCTACTATCTTTACACTACCTGCCTCAGCCCGTATACCAGGCCAGTGTTTATTGTCTTGCCCAAATGTCTATGTATTTTGTGTCTATTACACCTACATTTCTAGATTTACCATTCACTTTTGCATCATACTCAATTCTCTGTTGCCTTGCACACTTTTGTTCATTTTTTAAATTTTTTATTTGACCTATATCTCTAGTTTTACTTTTTATTTCTACTTTAATTTTGATATAATTTTGTACTAATTATGTACTATTTCTTGTCACCTCACGAAGAGGAGAAGTAGCCTAACACTGTTTTATTATACTGTACAACCCTGTAATGGCAGAAGGGCAGTTACATTGAACTGAATTGAATTTAAAAGAAACAGCAGTATGCAATATATTTAGATGGACATTTACATAGGAACAGCAACACTATAATCAGTAAAAACTACAGTTTGAACTTTAGTACAGAGTATGAGTGTGTAAAGTGATTTCACACAAGTTAGAAGCTACTTATAAACCACTCTTACTAGAGCATTGTTCTTTCTTGCGAGAATTTATTCTCATGTAATAAAGAACAATAAATAATGAAACGTTAATAATGAGTGTCCCGTATATGTCTTTCTCCTGAGAATGTTTTCACAGGCAAATAAA
Organism: Duopalatinus emarginatus; assembly: GCA_028565595.1. Lineage (NCBI taxonomy): Eukaryota > Metazoa > Chordata > Actinopteri > Siluriformes > Pimelodidae > Duopalatinus > Duopalatinus emarginatus. The sequence continues at coordinate 13,750,918 of JAOVVF010000042.1, read as the reverse complement.
TAATTAAAACTACATTTCTGGATTGATGAAATATGCAAATTCATGGACATTTGATTATATAAAGCCTCATGTGCATAAATAAATGTTTGAAAAGTCCAAATGCAAAAGAAAAAAAAACCCTGAATCAGCAAACACAAAGTGACAGGCTGTAATAGTTATTATTTTAAAACAGTGCTCTATTCACCTGAAGGGTTTTGTGTTAAACAACAAAGGCACAGCGCAGCAAATTCCATGCGATCTCCCAGCTGCTGGGAACCGGAAACTCTCAGACCTCAGCTGGAAGGAACCGCTGATGAGGTTTGCAGGGTTTTCAAGTGAGAAGTTCCAATTGTTCTGCTAGGAAGCATCCAGGAGAAAGCTAACAGGGCTAAAACGGTGTAATGGAATGTCCCATATGCAGCAGTTAAGAGTGTGTGTTAGTGTATCTTTCACATTTAGTGTGGGAATCTTTGAGATCTCTGACTTGTTCATTGACCTAACAAGACCCACGCTGAAGCAGCTGTTTTGGTGGCAGCTTTGCAGTTGGCAGTCTTTTCTTGACTGTCCTGCACTGGAGGAAAAAATCCTAGAAAACACGCACAAAAAAAAATAAAATAACAAAAAAAAAAAAAAAAAGAATCTGCACTGTTTAGTTTCACTCAGTAAATTACGTCGAGACGTTTATTTGGCTTGGACTGAAGTCAGTCCTCTAAATAAACTGAACTCACCCTCAACGCCAACCATGTTACATTGCTAATTTTAAAATAAAAATAAAAATGGCACTTTCTGAATGACAGAATGGCTAACAGATTGCAGTTTATGTCACATGGGTGGATGCTGTCATCAGGGTGTAGCATGGACAGGAAACATAACACACCAGTTTTTCTTTTACCACTCACTTTTTTCCCTCAGATTTTTTTTTCTGGACTCAGATGATGCTTGCCATGTAATGTGCAAAGAATGAGATCAGTGCTGTGTAATTAGCTGTTCACCACAAGAGCAGGTTTTTCATCTTCCCTTGCTTAGTAAAGAATGTCAGTGTGGTCATTACTCATGCCTCCCAGAGCTACTATTGCTGCTGTTGGTGCAAGTTCAGCTGGCCTACATATACCATCATGCTCATGATCAACTGTGAAGGATAGCTTGCACTTACCGGACTTTATTTGTCAGTTTATTTGTCATACAACAGGTACGAAGATGATGAAGCAATTATTTGTGACATACACATCAGAGCACAGTGACATTCTTTTACCATTTTTTTTGCATGTTTATGCTTGTTAGGAAGTTAGGGTCAGTGTGCAGCGTCAGCCGTGGTACAGCACTCCTGGAGAAGAGAGGATTTAGGGCCCAAAAATGGCAGCTGTGTGATGCTTTGACTTGAACCCCAAACCTTCTGATCAAAAACCTAGAGCCTTAGGCATTGAGCCACTGATGACATAGGTGCATCCTCTGAGATACATAAAACTAGTCACTGTATTGTTTCATACAGCTGTTGATGCTGCCTCAGAGGTGAACCCACTCAGAGGGAAGTGCTGTTTAACCTCTTTCACATATATGAACTTGCAGATGCCCACGATTAGCTAGTGATGGGTCAGTTTTGCTTTCTTGGACTCCTGGCCATTGACAGACTGTGAACTTTTGACATTAGGGCAAATGTTCGTTCACATCTTTGCCATATTCTGAGTGCTATTACATTGTCTTAAATGTAAATGTAATGTATTGTGGTTACAGTAAACTGATTGATCACTGGACATAATACAGCTTTGTGCCCAATTCAGTATCCATGTCAGTGTAACTGAATGTAACTGAAATACAGCACTAATTTCAGGAGCTGTGTAGGTAAATTGCACTAACTCTGTAGTTATATCTAAAGTCTGAATGCTGAGCAACATTAGTATCATCTCCTCACCATGTGTGCAGGCCTCAGTGACCTGAATACGGCCCACAGTAACAAGATTAAAGTCTTTATCCGGGCTTAACACTAGGACTGGGCAATATGGTGATATTAGGATAAATATTGCCTGCTTGCATAATTGGCAAAATAAAAGCTGGACAACTTTCAGAAAGTAATCGAATGTAAATAATGTGATCCAGTGTGACGGTTGAATGTGAAGAATGAGAACGTGTGTTTGTTCTTCTGCCCACAGTTTACTTGGAAGACAGTTTCGTCAAATCAGGAGTGTTCAGCGTTTCAGAGCTGGTCCGTGTATCAAGAAGTAAGTCAAGCTTGCTATACATGCTCACACATGGACACAGACAAATACACACACAAACACACACGCACATGCACACACACTAAGTCACCATGCTTTGCTTTATGTTCAGTCTTTCTGACTTAGTGAGGGAGGTACTTACCCAGAACACATGTGGGGAATCAAGTCTGGCAGGTCCTGAATGCAGTATGTGTGAGCAGTGTGTGTGTATGTGAGCACGTGTGTATGTCAGCACGCATGTGTATGTGTGTGTGTGTGTGTGAATGACTCTAAAGGAGTGTGTGCGTCGACATGCCTGCCTTTATCAAAGACGATGACAGATGTTCCAACAGGAATCTTTCTTTCTGTGTTGGTTGAGGACAATGCTTCCCTCAGGCAGGATCTGTGTGTATTGCTGAGGGGTTGTGAGGACGCCCTTTCCAAACATACACACACACACACACACACACACACACATGCACTTGATGACACTGTAAGTGATACCTGTTACACCTTCTACATGTAACAAAATGCCCCATGTCGCACACATACTGCTCCTCACACACAGGGACACTCAGACACGCACACACTCACCTTGTGGGATGGCCAGTCCGTCAGCTTGACCTCTTTGAACTGCTGATCTTTTCATGGTGCTTCAGAAATCTAGGTCTCCAATCATCCAGCCTTTCAGCACCAAAAGAGGAGCAAAACTTACACCCAGGCCTAATGCACTGGGGTGAACCAGAAATTCAAGTGGACGTGACAGTCAGTAAGGTAGCATTCTGGTAAATGGGGCAAAGCCAGTATAAGCTCTGAGAC
>JAOVVF010000042.1:13718584-13743788 GCA_028565595.1 Duopalatinus emarginatus | reverse complement strand
ATAATCCACAAAAGGGTGCATGTGGGTCAGTGTATTATTTGATTTTTTTACTATTTCTCTCATTTCAGTGTATTTCAGCATTTTACTTTTATCCATTTGTTCCTTTAAAAGATTTACGGTATTCCTCAGGCTAAACACCTGCTTTTGCACTTACACACATTATTCAATACTGAACTCTTTGTACATTTCTCCGAACAAGGCTGTAGGTTGCCTGGCACAAACTGAACCACAAAGCAGTGAAAAACCTCTCTGAGCAACATAAATAAATTAATACATATATATAATACAATACAATATATATATATATATATATATATATTTTTTTTTTTTTTTTTTTAAATAGTAATTTATATTAATTGACTGACTTACAGTAAATATACGAACTAAATTGCCAGAATAAAATATGTACTCAATCTTACTTAAGCAAGACATTGATGAGTAAAAAAAAACTGGTACAGATCGGTGGTGTCTCCATAACAGTATGGGGTTTGTTTAGATGGCGTACTATGGGACCTCTGGTACATCTACAAACGTCTCTGACAGGTGAACACTATGTGTGCCTTCTTTCTGACAGCTACATTCATTCTGATGAGTTCGACCACTTCCAACAGGACAATGCACCACCACACATGTCTAGATACACCAGATTATGGTTAGAGGGACACTCATCTGAGATCTGGGTTTTGTCATCGACACCAGATCTCAGTGTTATCGAACACATGCAACGCACTATAAAACACTGAAATCCTACACCTCAGAACACAACAGAATTGTGGACCGTTTTGTAGTATGTATGGTATTTATTACCTACAGAATATTTCTGCAAGCTTGTAAAGTCTGTGCCTCGTGGGGGATCTACCAAGTACTTTGGTGTACACCTCAGCTCTAAATCTCAGCTTTTCCTTGGTTGAGGATATATGTAGGAGGAAGAGTTACTCAAACTACAAATGAGTGTGTAACTTCACACAGATAGTAAATATCATGTTGTGCCATGCAGTCAAAAATGTATGCATGTTTGGCCTCAAAAATGAAATGAAGCAATGAGCCAATTTATGATTGATGTTCCAGCAATCTAGAGGAGGATTAAGTCATGTTGCTCTCCCCAATCCACCTTTTTTTGGTCTTTATAAATTATCTACTTGTTATAAAATTATTGTTTATATGTTTTTTAGATTGAATTTAATTGTAGGTCAGTATTGCATTCCTACTAAAATCTATACATCCAAAGTACTTGAAGTACCAAAAGCGTTTTAGGTGAACTGAACCCAGAACTCACTGGTGGTCTTGAGAGAACTGTGGTGGTGTTTGACAGTTCCTGGGCTCTTTATTTTGTCTCTGTCTGCTACGTGAGGATATGAGGCAGTTTTATTTTCCTTCCCCGAGTCACAGTGAAGTGCAATGTTGATAAACTAGTTTTATCACTTTCCTTCGCAGCTCGTTGAACCTAGTGAACTCCCATGTGCTCACTTGCCCAGGTCGAAAACAAATCCTTCACCATCAGCCTGTCTGAAAGGCACAGTGCCCTCCGTGCTCCTTATAAACGCTGCTTTTGAAACTTTTGGTATGCCAACCGTGCTTTGCAGGGCTCTAACGTTTCTCCCCCACTGAGAAGGACTTGTTTGTTTTTGTTAGCGGTGATTTAAACCTCAGATAAGCCCACTGCTCTTGTGTTTTCACTTTCGCGTAGCTACACAAGGAAGACAAAGCCAAGTTTTACTATCGGACTTGCTTGTAATTGAAACAGGATTCACTGATGTGTGTTTATTTACAGTGTTAAACGTGCTCGAAATCACAGCTAAATTAGGAGTCATGTTGTAAACTATTTTCTACTTTGCATGGGTTTGCATGTGGTACTTTTATAAGATTGGGTTAGATTAAGATAAAGCGATGAGAGTCTGGGGAGGTTTCCATCCCAGTACCACTTGAATTAATGAGGATCTAATCTTTTTTTTGGTATCAGGTCATGATAGGGATCTAATGGTTCTGTTAGTATGGGTAGAAACACTGTTTTTTTTTTCTTTTTTTTCTATTAATCAATTGCATTTTACCCATGTATTATATAAACCATGTGATCCAAGACTGATACACAAAATCATATAAGTTTAAGCATAACTATTTTTTAATCTTTCATTTCCTGATTAAAAAAAGTGTCACTGTTTGCTATTTCTGCACATTTGTACACTATATGGCCAAAAGTATGTGGACAACACACCTATAATGTGCTTTTTGAACATCCCATTCCACCCTTTCTTTTACTATTATAATAATCTCCACTCTTTTGGAAAGGCTTTTCTCTAGCTTTTGAAGCATAGCTGTGAGGTTTTGTTAGGCATTGATGTTGGGTGAGGAGGTCTCAGGTTCTTCCAGTCCAACAGTGTCAGATTGTGCCTTTATGGAGCTGGTTTTGTGCACAGGGACATCATTATTTCTGGAATATATTTGGGCCTTTTAGTTCTAGTGGAGGAAATGGTAATGCTACAACATACAAAGACTTTGTAAACTGTTATTAATGGAATTAAATAATAACATTTATGGTAGCAGTTTGGGGAAGAAGCACCTATGGGTGTGATGATCAGGTGTCCGCAAACATTTGGCCATTAAAATGTGCCGTTCTTATAATATTTATTTTGTAATATTTTTCTCAATTAAATAGTTTAGTGGATTAATATTAATAATAGTCAGATTTTTGTTTAAATTTAGATTTTTGTCATCTAGTCAAGTTCTTAGAAAATGATACTATAACTGCACGTCACTGGCTCCTGTCTGGAGCAGCTCATGGTTTTAAATGTGCAGTGGAAAGCACTTTCTCAAAGCCTGATGAACTCATGACTGTTCTCTTTAGTAGTCTTGTCTTGAGTTGAGGAAGCTGACCTTTAACCCCTTTGTGTTCAGTTTACTTTTTGCACGGCTTAGTAATTGATTGGCCATTCAGAGCTGGGAGGCGGGGCTGACTGACTTCTCTGTGGCGTGTGGCAACAGTTAAACTTGACCCAACCTCTTAAGTGACTGTGTTAGGGGTCAAAGCCAGGCTGTGACCTCAGGGGTTAGGCATGACACATGACCCGGACCCCCGAGGGGAATGGTGAGAGGGGGATGGGTAAAAGAGAAAGAAAGTGTGTGATAGGATCAGAGTCAAGAATGACAGGTGTGTGTGTGTGTGTGTGTGTGTGAACAAGATGCAAGAAGAGAGAGGAAAGGGAGGCAGACAGGTGCAGCAGCGTCTGTTTGAACTTGTCCCTTGACAACTGACAGGTGGCCAGCATGTGGGAGAGAGAAACTGACAGAGAGAAAGAAGGAAAGAAAGAGCATTGCAAGCCCTAAAAAATGAAAGTGTGTGTGTGTGTGTCTCTCTGTGTGTGTGTGTGTGTGTGTGTGTGTGTGTGTGTGTGCGCGTTAGCCTGCAGCTCTAATACTCCTCCCTGTTTCCTTTGTTTTTATTTTTTTATTGTTTGAGAGCAGAGGGGGATAATGGAAGAGTGGAAAGAGGGATAGTGAAGAGGGTGATATTGGAGGAATGGATAGTGAAGTAGTGAAGAGATAGCTAGTGGATAATGAAGGAGTGGATAGAGGGATAATGGAGGAGTGAAGAGATAGATAGTGGAGGAGTTGATAGAGGGATAGTGAAAGAGTGAATAGAGGGATAGTGAAGGAGTTGATAGAGGGATAGTGAAGGAGTGGATAGAGGGATAGTGAAGGAGTGGATAGAGGGATAGTGAAGGAGTGGATAGAGGGATAATGGGGAAAGGAAAGTGTGTATGTCACAGAGCTCATGAGAAAGATGGATTTTAGGGCCTTTATGAGAAGAGAAGGTTTGATATTAAAGCCATATGAGGCCATGACAGAAGCAGAGCAGCACAGCCAAGCCTACACAAACACACACACACACACACACGCACACACACACACTTCGTTTGCTTCTCCTAACATAAACTTTGTGAAATGACTTTGACGTTGTTTGGCCTCCTCTCTGACACAATCCCCAATCCCCTTCATCCTCTACATCATCTCCTCCTTCTCCTTCTCTCTCTCTCTCTCTCTCTCTCTCTCTCTCTCTCTCTTTCTCTCTCTCTCTCTTTCTCTCTTTCTCTCTGTCGTATTCAGTGTACACTCAGGGAAACGTTTGCTAACAAACAGCTGTGTTCAGTGGGGAAATGGGGAAGTTTTCTGTCCTTAGACACTTGTGTCCAATATGTCCAGATTTTTGTAGACACCTGAACAGATGAGTCTGAAGAGCCTTCTAAGGTCAGACACTGATCAGGAGGTCTGGGGTGCAGTCAGTCTTCTAGTTTATCCTTAAGGTGTTCATTGGCGTTGAGGTCAGGGATCTGTGCTGGACACTCAAGTTTCTTCAGTCCAACCATGAGAAATCTTTTTTTCAGAGGCACTTCATCAAGTTGGGCCTCTTAGTGAGACAAAATGATACTTTTACAGCATATAAAGACATTCTATACAATTCTATGCTTATCAGTTTGCTAACAATCAGGCAAACAGTGACAAAAAAACTATAAATATAATATTAAGATGCAGAATAAGTAGGAAAAAAAATTCTTTGCCTGCATGTGTCTGACACACACACACACACACAGAGAGAGAGAGAGAGAGAGAGAGAATGAGAGAGAGAGAGAGAGAGAGAGAGAGAATGAGAGAGAGGAATTTCCCCACATTCCACTGTCTTTTGTCTGCATATAGCCAAGATCGTTTACCTACATGCCAAAAAGAAGTGTGTGTGTGTGCGTGTGTGTGTGTGTGTGTGTGTGTGTGTGTGTGTGTGTGTGCCTTTAGTGCAGTTTTGAACTGACCATCATGTTCTGTCTCACACACAGTCTCACACACACAGGCACATGTTCACTAGTATGTTGTCCTTATAGGGGTCTTCCATAGACATGATTGGCTCTCTTTATTTTAAAAAGCAAAACAAAAACAAGAACAAAGACAAAACAAACAATAAAAAAACCACACTGGTCTTATGGGGACCAACCAAATATTTTGTCAAAAATTTTAGATGTTCCTTCATATTTTAGATACTTCTACAAAATATATTCCTATATTTTGGTCCCCATGAAGATATAAACACACACATGCATCATTAGTTCCTTACTTTTTCTGTGTCTGTCCCTCACCTAGCTCTTAACTTCACTTTTTACAAAATCCATCCAGAGACCGTTTCGCGAGCAAGATCATGAACAGAGTTATGCAGAAGAAAGATGGGAAATTTTTCTGTAATCTCTAGAGCCAATATGCAAAGTATGTTTTCACCTCCTGATGAAACAGTGACTCAGATTCATTGCTGTGAAGAAAGGGAAGGTGACGGCTAAAAGTTCAGTCTGCTTCACTAGTTAGAACTACTGTAAAACACCCTGCTCTCTCTTTATTAAAGGTTCACGAAGGGCATGCTCAAGGCTGTATTAAAGCCTGGATTTATAGCTGTTTCTAAATGTGATTGGTCTGGTGGATTTGTGCCAGGTTCACATTCCGTTCGACTCGGTCCTGATTAGGATTGCAAGCATGAGTCTGCAAAATCAATGACGTCGATTATAAAAAATCACCCGCGTACATCACCATTGCCAAAGCGTCACCCAATTTAAAAAATGCTCTGGAATGCAAAAGTGCACAGGTTGTATAGTCAGAGGAAGTGGAGGAGACCACACACACACACACATTCAATAATGAAATACGATCCTACATCTTATTTAGATTGCATTTACTTTTTTTTTTTAACCCTGTGTGTCTCTGTCCTGTAGCTGAGATATCCTCTCCCACAATGAAGAAGGCGGAGAAGCCGCTGTTTAGCCCCACCTCTCCACAAGACTCCTCCCCCCGCCTGACTACATTTCCTCAGCATCATCATCCAAGCCTGACCAGCGTGGGTCACAGTGGTACGTTTTCACCTTGTACACATAACACACCAATACAGTTTTCAGTTCAATTTTTAAAGTTTGAAGTTTTAAATGTCTTATATATATTACACAAGGTATGAGGTAGAAATAATAATAATAATAATAATAATAATAATAATAATAATAATAATAATAATAATAATTCCTCATATTATTATTATTATTATTATTATCGTTTAATAATTAATTATTTTGTTTTTTATGATCAAATTCGATTACTTTGTATTAATCTCTCTTTCACACTGAACTGGATCAGTATAGAGAAATACGCTGTCAGTCATAATAACTGATGCGCGATTCTCTGTGTGCTATGTGTGTGTCCAGTGATCTCGACGAGGAGTCCACCCCCTCACTCTCCACTGCAGTTTTCAGCTCCGGCCATCCTTCCTCCTGCTCCGTCACCCTATTTCTCCCATCCTACCATCCGTTACCCTCCGCACCTCAACCCAGCCGACTCGCTCAAGAACTACGTTCAGCCTTACGATCCGTCCAGCCCTCAAAGCAGCCAGGTGAGCAGGATTAGCCAATACACACAGCCGTCAAGCCGTTCTGGGGAAGGCTTAGGGACCCTGATCATTACTGTAGATGTGTGTAGGTGTACACAAGAATGTCTTTACACACACACGCACAAAAACGATCCAGCAGAATGACATGTACAGAAGCCAGAAATTGCACAAAAAGCCCCTACTTTCTGTCATGTAGTAGCTTATGTGTGATACACTTACAAGTTGAGGCTGGTTTGTATCTTCCAGCTAGTCTTTAAAATGAAATGAGCGAGTCATTATTCAACTGTCAAAACCTTGTTCAGGATTTATCAAGCAGTTCTCTCTCTCTCTCTTTCTCTTTCTCTGTGTCTCTCTCTGCCTTTTCTCCAACTTGCTTTTTCATCCAGTGTCTGTTTTTCTCTTCTTGTGTATTTCTTTCTCTCCCCCTCTTCACCATTACTCCCTCGGAGTCAGCCTCAAGTTTGATTAACGGGACACATTATTTTGGTACAGTAATTGACCCAGTTTAGCTAAAATCATTAGAGGTTTGCTCTGCTGGCTCCTCTCACTCAGCTCTAAAGCAGAGAGCCAGGCAGAGCGGCGACCTCAGGAATGCCACGCTAACAGCATTTACTGGGATAAATGAAGAGAGTGGGAACAGAAGAGGGGTGGGGGCATCTACAAAAGCTAGTCAATAAACGTTTGCACCAGGAAAGCCACTGCTCAATGGCTTCATTGCAATAAGAGAACTCTTAAGAGCCGTGCAGCTTTACCCTGGGAAATTAGTCCTGTAGTGTCTTTAGTAGCTGTAGGATTAGTTATAAAATGAGATTGAATACATAGTTAAAAAGGATGAAATGTTTTAGTGATGTTTTAAATTATATTAAATATGTGGTTACTGCAACACTTGTATTAAAAGTGTGCAATTGCTTTAATGCTTAACCCCAGTGTGTGTTCCTTCAGAGACGTCTCGGAGGGGTTTACGAGTGTATAAAATGCATTATTGTTTTTCCGTTATTGTTAGTTTGCTGGTTTGTTCAGTGCCATAGTGAAGCTCTGGCCAGCGTCCTGCCTGCTGCGTTTACACTGACTCCACTCCGATGACTGACTGACATGCTCACGCCGAATCCCGCCTGAAACTGCTTTCCGTGCTGTATCTGCCAAGCAACCCAGCCAGCCTCAGTCAATCTTAATTATATTCACAAAATCCCCTAAAAAGTCGATTTGTCCAAACATTTTCTTAAGGGAAATTTATACTCCCTCTCTTGCAATGTGACACTGTCGAGATTTGACAGTTACCGTCTTTTCTTCTGGAGTGTAAATTAATTTTGATAGCACCGTTTTATGATTCTTGAAACTAGAGCAAGTGCGGCAAGTAAAAAAAAATGATTCATTTAGCGCCGTAAATCTGTTGAAAGCATCCAATTTGGTCAGGGTAGCATGAGCAGGAGTGTGCCACCTTGCTTGCCGCTTGGCTAAAGTCCAACAGAAGTCTAAATCAGAGCTTATAACGGTTCCGGGGCACAGGGGTATCCAGGCCACCACATGCCACAAAACCTCCTCTGAATACTTTATAATAATTACAGTCCCATAGACACTTAAATATTCAGCCTTTGTTAAGTGTGAACAGAAATGTCAACACTGGCAAATATTAAACCACAAATGCGGTTATTAGGCCGCATAACAAATGCGGTTATTAACATTTTATATGTTAAAATGTTCATGATGAAAAACAAAATGAAATACTTCTACTGTAGGTAATGGTCTTGTTTCTAGCCGGTGATGTCAGAGTCATATATCCAGACAGAGGGAACAGTAGAGAAATGGTTGTGTGACTGGGCGAAGTCGAGCACATGGGGGCTGTTACCAGGGAGAAAGCGGCGGGAAACGATAAAGGTCATAAATATTTGGCGTTGCCGGGGTCCGGCACTCGACGGGGGGAGCTCGCTCTGCAAATAACATGGTGAATATAATTGGGTGGACGGAGGCCAGGATGTTTTTATGCTTGCTTTAACGCAGATTATATTACACCCTAATTAAACATTCTATTCACACGGGGGAACCCCACCGTCCCCATTCTCTCTCATAAAGGCCCAGTTGAGGTTTGAACTTAGAGCCCCACAAAGTGAATTCTGTAGCGTCTGTCTCCAGCAGTCGAGTCTCCTCCTGCCTCTTACTTTCTGTTGCCTATGTTCTCTTCCTCTGCACTTTCTGCACTATTAATAATTGAGACTGTTGTTCAGAAAGTCTGCAAAACAGAATTTTATGGTTTTGTTTCTATGTGGAAGATGGATGGAGATTTATATTGTTGTTAAAGAGAGTTTTTTTGTTGTGCAAGTCTCATACTCATGTGATTAATTTTGTGTGTGTGTGTGTGTGTGGCAGCCGAACAGCAGCGGTCAGGTAGTGGGGAAGGTTCCAGGCCACTTCACCCCAGTGCTGACACCATCTCCCCACCATGGAGCAGTCAGACCTGTCTCTCTCTCCATGCCTGACACCAAGCCAATCACCACATCCTCGGAGGGTGAGAGCACACACACACACACACACACACACACACACACACACACAAACAGACTTATTCACAATATGCTTATACTGAACAACATACTTCATACTTTTACTCATGTCTTCTTGTGGAATTTTATTTGCTACTGTTGCCCTTGGAGATTATTACTGTACAAATAAAACAGAACTGAACTGAACACACACACACACACACACACACACACACACACACACACACACACTACTATCACACTGTTTGTTTTTAGACATATCATATTATCATATTTAATCGTTTGTTTTACTTTAAAATGTTTGCGTTATTGTTAATGAGTTTGTGTTTGTGTGTGTGTGTGTGTGTTTAGCTTATTCTGCCCCTGGCACCCCTACCGCTAACCGTTTTGTAGGACTGAGCCCTAGAGACCCAGCCTTCCTCCACCAGCAACAGGTGAGATGCTTCTCATCCCTCTCTTCTTCCCCTCCCTCTGTTTCCCTCTCTCTCTCCCTGTGCTTTTCTCTGAGCCCTTTCCAAATCCCCACCCAGCTGTTCAAGTCTCACTACAGGTATGAGAACAGACAGACAAGTAACACTGCAAATCAGACATGTCTCCTGTCTCCTCTTTCTCCCTTCTCCCTATTTCTCTTTCATCCAAACACATGGGAAGTGTTGGTGCTGTTGAGCACACCTGACTTTCAGGAATCCTTTAAGAGCAAACACAACTATTAATATAATAATAATAATAATAATAATAATAATAATAATAATAATAATAATAATGTTTTGTTCATATACATACAGTACCAGGTAACTGCCCAATAAATTGCAACCATAATATAAAAAATATAAATAAATATGACGGCCGCATCAAAGTTTGTTTAGAGAAGATGTAGCACGTCATGTCCTATCACACTTCTGAAAATCATATTTCCCCCATATATAAAACGTCTCCTTGTTTTTTTTCTTAACACTTAGTTAGGATTATTATTTGCTGTAATTTCCTTTTCCTTATTTTAGCCCAGCAGTGTTCTCACTGACACATATTCTAAGAAATTACTTCAGAAAAAGTTTGTGTCAGACCATACATGTCCACTATAAGTAATGTTTTGCTGTTTGTCACAAGCTCTCAGATTTCCTGCTAGTTTTTCCCCCGTCACCGCAGCCTTGCTTCTAGTCATCCTGTACCCATAGTGACATCCCAAGTGTCGCTCGCCATCAGACTCAAAAACACACTGAATGGATTTAACTGGTATCATAGTTATCAAGGCTTCCTAATACAACATGAAATGTATCCCAGATTCAGATTTTTTTTCTTTTTTTATTAAACGCTTCATTACAGTATTAAAAACCTAATCCATCATTTTAGCACATGTCTGATTTTATGGAAATGCTGGTGTTCATGTATCAGCTTTAAGTATGGTTTGGGTTTAGTGTTCAGCTATAATTTACTTTTTCACGTTAATAATTTTTTTTTATGGATTTTAAATTTTAAAAGTTTTTGAATGTTTTCTTTTTTTCCCAAAGCAGTGCATTTAATGTGAACTGGTTTGGCTTATATGATGCTGAGTAAAGTGATAGAATACTGTAAGTAGAAAGAGAGAGAGAGAGAGAGAGAGAGAGAGTGTGTGTGCGTGTGTGTGTTTGTGTGCGTGTGTGAGTCAGTTCTGTTCAGCGGGAAAGGCCCGGTTCGAGGCTAGAGTTTTCCACCCTCCTCTAATTGAATTCATCTGCACGCGGCTTCATAATAATTAGTGGTTTTCTCCTGCCTTGCTCCTGAGTTAGAGTAATGGCAAGCCTGCGCTTTTATTGCTCTCTGGTTTGGCAGAGCTGGACGAAGCCTGAGACATGTGCTGCTCCCCTCCACAGATGTACTGTAAAGCCCTGAGACTTTTAAAAGACGGAGAAAGTTTTGCTCCTTGATAGATTTTTTTCATATCCCGGGGTGTAGCCCATGAAACCTCTCTCCTCTTGTCACGCCGCAATTATCTTAAGTGTTAACATGTTTTAATTTTGCCAAAGCTTGGACCATTATATATAATTACATGCGGATGAAAAGAATGTCGAAATAGAGGTCACACTTTTATGGTTAGAAGATAGATGGCTGAATGAAACGACAGAGACAGGCCCGTAGAGAAAGAAGGATTGAGGTATACACGCATGGTTGGAAGAACGTGTCATCTTTTAGTGCGAGGGTGCGATGCGTGCAGATGTGCAGTGGTTCTGCGAGTGTTTACATGTTTTACCGCCTCGGCCGCACACTTAATGTCTTTCATTTCAACCACAATACACCGAATAAGGAGAAGTGCCACAAACAGACAAGGTAATATATCAGCCATTCATTGTGTTTATGTAAGCAGGAGCTTTTATGTGCTCCTGCGTAGTGATTTGTATAGCGTGGGCCTGACCCATGTCAGACCTGTGGCTTTTGAGGCACCTAGCAGGGTAAATAACGTCTCCGGTATACCCTGGCCTTTATGCAGGGTGATTTATCATAGGTTATAATGAGTTGTATTGACACCTGCATTCCCCTGCCGGGTCTTTGTTAGCTGTGTGGTGTAACACGGGGGCCGTATGCATTACAGTCGTCACCAGGGAGTCACCTTACAGCCGTACAGCCGGCCCTTCCCAGCATGCCGTGGGGCTTGGCACTCCCTGTAGCCCTGTCTGCAACCTGAGAATGAGTGTCTAGACTCCAGACGCTCGGCAGGGCCCACTCACTGTGCCGATGCTCGTTCCTCTCTGTTTTCTCTTTATCTCTCACGCCGGTGCTCCTGTTTATGCTTTCTTTCCCTTCTTTGTCCTTTGTCTTTCTGCTTCTCTCTCTTTCTCTCACTTGCTTTTAGTATCTTTTTTTCCCATGTCTCACTTTTCTCACTCACACTGTTGTTGTTTTTTTTTCTTTATCTCTCTACTCTTGACTTGTTAACCCCCAATTAGCCATTAAATAGATTGCTGATGGAGGTGTATTAGTGTTCAGATTCTTATCAGTAAAAAAAAGACGAGAGAGTAGATATATGTTACATGGTGTGCATGCAGGCACGTAGAGGCTTCCTGTTGCTGATGTGACAACTGTTTAAGCAGACCTCATTTGCAATAATTATCTGTGCAGACATGGGCCTTATAGCAGTAGCAGGGTACGACCAAATTATCACTTAAGGTTTTCTAGTCTTTCCAGTACATGAGTTTCACTCCATGGACAGTCATGAGGCACAAGCTACATGACAAGTAATAATAATAATAATAATAATATAAGAATAATTATAATTATAATAATAATGTGGAAAAAGTTTTTTAATTAAAAGTTTGTCAGTTGCTTACTTAGATCCAGTATTTCAAAACCACAAGTCACATTTGTGTCACTGTGCTAACAAAACAATAGTGCAGAAATCATACAATTTATTTTAAGTGATTTTTAAAGTACCAGCACATTCTTTGTGGTTAGAATGATCAGTAGTTAGTAACTGGAAATGAGCCAGTATTGAACTGTTGTACTATTGAATCAATAGTAATCAATCAGTAGGCATTTTGTATAGGACTTGTGGTATACATATGGCTCATTTATGGCAGTATCCTAGTTTCAATACTTTGAAGTCTCATCTACCAGCATTAGCTTTGGATATGAGTTAATGACCAAGCACGTTTGTAAGTCGCTCTAGATAAGAACGTCTGCTAAATGTCATAAATGTAAATATCACACTCGTAATCATGCAACAAAAAAATGAAACAATATACAGTTTAACAATTTGCTCTATAATATTATAATATATAATAATAATATAATAATAATATAAAATTATTGTATTAACCGATAGTCTATATTAAATTTTCCCTCTTTTAGTGAAAATATTGCCCAAAGAAGTCAAGGCTGAATTGTGTGTGCTGCCATGCAAGTGCACTGACTGAGTGACAGCGCAGACGTGCAGTAACAGTTTCAATGTTATGAAGTGTTGCTACAGTTGGGATTTTTTATAGCACAGACAAGTGGAGTGATACAAACAGAGAAAAGTAACAGTCCTAGTGTAATAAATATCAGCTCTCTTGGAATGCAGACTGTCCAGTCAGATTAGTGAGTCTGAACTAACTGTATCTGTAGTATATGTCCATATATATATATGTATATATACATAGGGCTGTGTCTTATTTTATTAAATAGCTTTATCAAATAATTATATCTCATATTTTACATTTTTTTTATTTTATAACATGTTTCGCAAATGCTCTTTTTACAGACCTCTAACACAGTTCTTCTCTTTTTTAGATTTATAGTTGCACAGTTTTGGTCATGTGGGCAATTATATCACCTTTATAAAAACATTCAGATTTAATCAAAACTGCCTGCACTATAATTATACTTAAAAGCTCTTTTAATGTTCAAAACTACAAAACTACAAACTGAAAACTACAATAGCTTAACCATGTATATCAGCTAGTCGTAAGATATGGGTCATGGCTGCTGTCTTTGTCTAACATGACATATGACATATGGATTAAGCGCAGATTTTAAATGGGCATGTGGCTGAAAATACAGCTATTAGGGTTAATGGCCACTTTCTCATAGTAAACCCTGCTTGTGTAATCTATCAAGAGTGAAGAGCAAAGGGTTGTGCACTTGCTACCAGGATACTGTAAGAGGAATCTGTGTTTCTTTGAACAGGTCCAAGTTTGCCATCCTGTAATTAACGAAGCGAAATAGACGATCTTACTGGAAAGTTATGAATATAATTGGGAATCAGGACTGGATTGGAGTTTGTGCCGACAATTAAATATATGCACTCAGACAAAATGGGTTGAGTGAAAACACTGACAGACATGCAGGCAGATGGTCATAGTGTGTGAGTGCTACAATGGCATTGTTGTTCCAGTAGGCCCATTTGGAGCTCGCTTCTCACCCGTGTACACTTGGGGAAAATAACAGGTGAATTCACATATGTAAGCAGCAGCACACATACACACAGAGAAACCCAAACACCTGCTCCTGACTGAGGCCCCTGTGTAAAGTGCTCATCAAAACACCAGCGAGGAAAAGATTTCATTATCCGCTCTCCCTAAGGGCGTCTAACCCTTCTTTTACTCGCTCTCGCTCTCTTTTCAATCCCAGGAGAAAGCTGTAGTCTTACTCCGGGGACTGATCGCTGATCAAAATTGTTTGGTTTTATCTAATGTTAGCGCGCTTATCCAGTCCCCACACACAGCTGTTCATTAGCGCTTACTTGGCTGAGATGCATCTCTATGATCTGCCGCTGCTATGGACAGATGGCACCTACAATTCCAGAAGCATTCACGAGAAGCTTACCAGCTCCTAATTGATGACCCGAGCCTGTGTGTTTGGGCCTCGCTGTTGTTATTTACCTGACACTGACATATCAGGTGATATTTGATCAAGCTGCACCTCTGTGAGTAAGATAAGCCTCGGTGTCAGTTCAGCATGAATACTTTTGCAGGCATATAATTAAATTTTCTCAGGATAAACCTTTGATTTGGTCTGTATTGTCAGTATAGATTGTATGTTGCTGTTGGAGTAAGAGTAACAGACTCGCTGCTCTTTTCTCTCTCCACCAATTTTGTTTAGTTTTCGAGGTGCAGATTAAAATCCTTGATGTTTCAAGTCCTCATGTGAACTCTTTTCCAGGACAGACGTCCTTGAACTTCAGTTCATGCATCCACACTAATTACTGCACTTGTGGTTCCTTTTCAGCACATATTGTGTGTGTGTTTTTTTAATGCGTGGGGGGGTCTACCAAAACAGGACGAAGGAATGCCTGCCACTGTAACTGTCTGATAGCTGACCTCGACTTCGCCCAAAAGCCATTGTTTTCTGGTTTCAGCACACACACACATACAGGCACACACACGTACATGTACACACAAAAGTATGTGGGGAAGTAAATTTGGCAGCTGTACTGATGGAGGTGGATATCCGCACACTAACAGTGTGAAACTGAGTCACTCAAGTTCTGAAAAAAAAAAAAAAACGCTTCCTATATACCATCATACAGTTTGTTCAATTACAAACTTTAATACGTATGTGTAACGCAACTCAGTTTCAGTGCAAATGAACATTTCTTATTTATGTATGCTCAAAAATTATGTCCTTTTCCCTGGAAACTTTTTTTTTTCTGACATTTTTTCTACATCATATTTGTATATTTTCCACTAGCTATTCACTGTAAATTGTGTTTATTATTCATTCTGGCACCTGCCATAACTGGGCTTCTGTACACGCAGTGTAATTCCAATAATTTCCCGTTCAGCATTAATGCTCGTGCTCAATCTGTTAATTCGTGTGGCTTTCACTCTGGGAAATGGATATTTTATCCAGCCAAGCCTCTTTGGGTCAGCTCTAAAGCATCTGTGGAGTAAATATAGAAAATCAATTATTTGCCTTCCTAGATTTATTGCAGTGGAAATGGATTTATGTTGGGTACAGTACAGGCGCTGTTCCAGAAATGGCTCACGATATCGATCGAGAATACGTGCCACTGAATATTCAAAGTATGAACAGACCTGATTAAAGCTCGTAGAAAACGCGTGCATCCGATAAGCGATAGTAGCACAGGTAGGCATAGAGGACGGCAATATATTCCACCAGGAATCAGAGAAATGGACAGATGTGAAACGTAGGTGAAGTTCTGCTTTATTGCACAGAGCACTTTACAGTTTGTATGTTTGTCGGATTAGACTGTACATTTGCGGTCTCATTGGTATGTTGTAAGTCCGTGTGTGTATTGGCATTTGTAGGAATACGGTTGTATGCTCTGTTCTCCACCATCCACGTTCATGTTTCTAAGACTTATACAGGTCAGCATAAAAAGCCCAAAAAGTAACATATTTGACACCACACAGCATGACCATACTTCAGCCAGCCCATCTGCTTGAACATGTTTAACAGCAGCTTACATGATGAAGTGCATGCACCAGATGGAACGCATGTCCTTGTTCCCATACAGAAGCATTTTGGCACAGATGAATGATATCCATGTAACCCAGCCCTTAGTTTTGTAAACTAACCTCTTCTTTTGCTTCCAGGAAAGTTAATGGTTGCCCCATTAATG
Organism: Duopalatinus emarginatus; assembly: GCA_028565595.1. Taxonomy (NCBI): domain Eukaryota; kingdom Metazoa; phylum Chordata; class Actinopteri; order Siluriformes; family Pimelodidae; genus Duopalatinus; species Duopalatinus emarginatus. Next base: position 13,727,851 of record JAOVVF010000042.1, on the reverse strand, counting down.
TTGCATGCTACATATAACATTTGCTGTTTGTACATTTGACATTTTTTCAGGCACTTTTTTTTTTCCTGGACCCTGAATAAATATAATATTTAAATCAAGGTAGTTGAAATACAGAATTAGGCTAAACTGTGGTCCAGGAACCTGAGTGTAAAATTTTATATTTTGAAGTTAGATATAGAATCAGATGTTAGAAATCCAACAGAATATAATGTAGCATAATATATAATTTTTTTTTTTTAAAGAGCAAGTTAATCATGTGTGTAGTTTTGGCACAGACTGCTCCTGGCCTTGCATGTTAAATGTGTGTGTGTTAGTACCGTTGTGCTGGCCCCGTTGTCTGACTGAGAGGTGTTTGATTGACAGCTGAGGATTTGTGACTGGCCCGTGAATCAAAACGTCAGGTCTTATGGCTCAGAGGAGGCTTTGGGGATTTCTTGGCAAAGGTAAACGTTTCCTTTATTTTCAACCCACCTCTCCATCACGTTTCTCCTCTGTTCTTGTTGTGTTCTCTTTTATCGCAACCATGCATCATTTATTTTTTTTAATTTTTTATGCAACTACATTTTTTAAATGTAACCCTATTGATTTATTTTTCAAACTAGCATTGTACTATAAACAGATTCACTGAACAGATTTTCAATAAATATTCACAGTTACAGGAAACTCATTTACTACCCACTTTATTAGGAACACCTGTACACCTGCTGCTTCATGCAGTTATCTAGTCAGCCAATTATACAGCAACAGTGCAATGCATAAAATCATGCAGATACAGGTCTGGGAACTGTTTACACCAGAATGGGGAAAACGCTGTCATCTGAGGCTACAGCAGGCACAGGTTTATCCAAACTGGGTAGTTGAAGGTTGGAAAAGTTTTTTTTTCAATCTTCAGCTGTCGGTTTTGATAAACTATATGCTTGGATTCCTGTTTTTGTTTGACAAGTGGAGCTCGATGTGGTCGTCTGCTATTGCAGCCCATCCTTCTAGGTGTTGTGCTTTTTGAGATGCTTTTCTGCTCACCACAGATGAAAAGAGTGATTATTTAACTTACCCAATCTTCTTGCTCGAACCAATCTGCCAATTTTCCTCTGACCTCTGTCATCAACAGGATGTTTCCAGAGTCTTTTCTTTACTGTGTGCGAAAATCGCAAATGAACAGTTCCTGAAATCCAGACTGCCTGGCATCAACAGCTGTGGCATTTTCAAGTCACTGAGATCACATTTCTTCCTCTATTGTGATGTCTGTGAACATTAACTGAAGTCTCTTGACCTGCTTTTTCATGATTTTCTGCATTAAGCCACTGCCACATGCTTGGCTGATGAGTGTATGAATAAGCAGGTGTGCATGTGTTCTTAATAAAGTGGTTAGTGAGTGTCTTTTACATGTAGAGCAGGATCGATAAGACTTTGAGACTTGGATTAATAATTAACATTGCTGTTGACATTCACTTTTATGTTGCTTTTATTTTTGGGAATGAGAAAGGGGAAAGAAGGAAGCATGATTCAGCAGCTGTGGCGACTGTAGGTCATATCGGCACTCTGGTGTGGAACTTTTTAAATTCCAAGAAGTGCATGTCAGACGTGACTTAAGTATTTACACCCTCACTGGAACTTTATATTACATACTTATAAATGTTTGCCCGATCTCACACATGAGAATCTGCCTGAAGAGAAGTCCTGTGTGTGTAAGTGTATGTAAATGGGTATGACTTCAGTTCAAATCAAGCACTTGTGATTTTCCACCCTATGGAACCAGGCTCTGGAAAAGCAAATAAAAAAGTAGCTTTTAGTGAAATTCCTGTGTCACTCTTATGCCTTAAGAACAGCAGGAGTAACCAGGATCATATTCCTTACTCGTCTTTATCATATACTGTTATCCTCTCAGCACACAGTAGGGTAGATATAATAATAGACTTACAAATAAACATTCCTAGGGTATTCGCTGTAAAAATGTTAGTATTAATAATAATTCTGTCCTGTAATATTGTTTACTTTGCGGTAAGCTTTTAGATACCAAATTCTAAGGTCATTAGTAGAAAGCTAGCATGTGTTAGTATTAGTGAGACAGCATGCTATGTTTCTTGATTAACTTACTATAATTAAATGTTAACTGCTATTTGTAATATTGATCAAATTTTACAATAGGGTTTTGTGTGTGTGTGTGTGTGCAAGTATTTTTTTTTTGTCTGTGTATTGACAATATGTTTACCTTTACATTCGTCACATATAATGTGTACATATAATTGGCTTCCTATTTGTTTTGGCAGTTCAGATTATTTACATCTTTTTGAAATCAGCCTACACTGACAAAGTAAATAAATAATAGACCGTTTCAAACTGGAAAATTATAATTGTAATTTAAATAGTAATTAAAAAAGGACATATTGTATTAGTCTTTTCCTATACAGAGATGTGCGACTTATTGAATACTGTTTTGAATCTATGTAGCCGTATATTATTGTTTTATATGTCAACATACATGTGTTATATATCAATAATATGAAGGTGTGTTCTTAATATCTGCAGTGGACATTCTTAAGATTTTGGTTGTCGGCCTGTCATGAATTTTTCTTGTCGCTCTCATTTTCATGTCATCATATCATATTCCATACCATATTCCATATGGTATTTCATATCATCTGACATTACAAATTATTTTTTTAGTCTTACAGATAAAATTCTTACTTTGAATTACAGTTGATATGCTTCCAAGACCGAGACATAATTTCTACCCTCTGTAGGTCTATAGAAACAGACAAGAGGAGAGATTGTAATGAGCAGGACCTACCATACAGGGTAGGTTATAAACTCTGGGCTTTACTGTTAATGTAGAGAGATGGATTTTGCCCTTGAAAATGACAGACCAACCTATTTCTCTCTTAGTACCTCAGTGACAGGCTCTCTCTCTCTCTCTCTCTCTCTCTCTCTCTCTCTCTCTCTCTAAACCTCCTTCCCGTGTCTGGACAAAGCCTGGCTCAGCACTTCCTCTCAGCACTTATTCTGCAGTCAGGTAGAGAGGCATCACATTCAGACTTCCTCTGCAGTCAGCGGGGTTGCTCAGCCTCTTTCTGCAGATTTTTCAGTTTATGCAGCCTAATGATAGAGAAGCCACTTGCCTGTTTAGATTCAACATATAACAGTAATATTGCAGTTGATGGAAAGGCTTTGTATAGAGAGCTTAGTTGTAACAATCTCACTGTAGACTAACTATACAGCTTTTTCTACAACACACCGTAACACACACCTCAAAGCTTAGAAAGCTGAGAAAGTGATACGTAAAAAGGAAAGAGGCAGAGTTGATATAACAGAATAATCATTCACTTGATTTTAACCCAATCGAGATGAATAAAACCAAGAGAGAGACACATGTGCAAACAGCTCCACAAACCATTTGAAAGTCTTTGTAAGTTGTAAGGAATATCTGGAGTAACTTCATTTGAAGATTGTGTGTATGCTAACTTTTTTTTTTTTACAGTAGGTAGGTACAGTTGTCATATATCAAATATTTCCATGTTACATATAATTTCCTCAACCGTATTTAATTGTTAGAGAAAAAAAGGCTAATTTATTACTAATATTTTGAAAAACGAGTGTCCCTAAACTTTTGACGGGTAATGTATGTAAATGCGATTAGTTGCTCACATGTGAATGGAGCTGCATTGGCAGAAACTCATGCATGATGCTCCATGGTTCAAGGCAAATTGAATTGGACCCAGCCTAGAGCATTGCCCTTGTGCAGGAAATGGGGTCAGCTATCCATTAAGATGCCATTAGATAATCTAATTTAGGGCCAGATCCCCAAGTGAAGCCTGCTGTATGCCTACGACTACAGCCAGGAGGATTTTGGTGGGACAAAAACATGTGGATGGACAAGCCATGAGCACGGAGGGTGATTCAACAGTGTAGAATCTGATCAAGTCAACCACGCGTGAGGAAAAGTTGCTTGTTCCCCTCTCCCCCCTCTTCGGGCTCCTGTGGATGGGGAGCTGTCATGTATTAAGCCATCTGGTATCCAGGGGAAACCAGACATTAGGTAATGCCAGGCTGAAGTTGAAATTGTTAAATAAGGGGGTGGCACCCCATGTGCTGCAGCGATCAATCGGCCGGGCATTCTGCAAAAGCTGAGGCTGGGCTTGGCGTAAGGAGTATGGGAGGACAGAAGGGTTGAGGACCATGTGCACTGAGCTTACAAAGTAATCCCCTGCTGCTTAGGTCTCCTGTGTTCCTGTGGAGTGAGTAGTATGTTACAAAGGGAGAAAGAGAGACATAGAAAGAAAGGGATAAAAAGGCTATCTTAACCAAAAAAAAAAAAACAAAGCCAAATCACTGCAGAGTGTTTCCCTCCTCTGTGCACTCTTTGTTCAGCAAGGTAGGAAAAACTTAATCTCTCATTTCCTGTCAGATGATTTCTAGCAGACCAGAAAGAGGAGACTGAAGGGGGGGGGGGGGGTGTCTATGGAGGAAAATGAAAAAAAAATGTTGAGATAGTTTTGTTTACAAAGACGTGTGTAGCACTGCATTTCCTTCCTTTTTCTTCTTCTTCCTTCACATCCCATGCTTTGTAAATTCGGACCATTGAATCATGATCTTTGGCTCTATTGTTTTAAGTGACGTCTAGGCCTCTAGCTGTGGGGGATTTGTATAAAATGCAGACTAAGTCATTAGCCACATTCATGGTCACAGTCGGCCGTATCACTGCAGGCAGCCATGGGAAGAATAAAGTCAGTGTTCTATGTCCGCCAAGACCCCGTTGTCTTCCCCAGGCATCAGCCTGAGCCCTCGTGTCCCCTTTGGAAAACAAACAAACTGCCAAAGAAAACCCCCTAAAAGTCCCTCACTGCCCCCCTTCCCACAACCAAAGCTGATCCACTGAAGCTATGCACCTGCAGCCGCAGATCCCAGGGAAAAGTCGCTCACTTTCTTCTCTTTACTGTTGCCTTCCGTCAAACACCCCAGTACGCCCTCGCCCACCCCCAGCCTGCCCTGTCCTCCCTTTCTTTTTTTGCTGGGGGAAAAAAAGTAAAAGGGGGAAAATAACAAAGCGGTGGCTGTGTGTGCCGGGTGGTGTTGAAAGAGCAGGAGCACGCTCTGTAATCTGCAAACAGAAAGCAGCGATTGTGTGAGACAGGTATTTAAGAAGGAGACGGGAGAGGAGGAGGGTGGACTGGTTTCTGGCCTGCCTAATTATTCGACACATGTACATACCATTCAGACCCCCGCTGTCCTCCCTCCAGGGAACAACATGCTGTTTGTGCATCACGGCGTCTCTTGCATTCAAGGCCTGCGCCGTGGCTCGCAATTAACAGTCTTGTGTTGTTGTGTGGCTAGCATGTGCTGAATGCGGATGGGAAAGTGCGGTACACAATCAGCCTCTGACTTAACCCTATTGATCAGAGGGAGGGTGTCAGCTCTCTGTGGGACTCCTCTTTTGCAATATCCACTTACTGAGGTGCCTTTGTTCCTCTGAGTTTCCTGTGCTGTCAGTGCTAAAGGAGGGATGAAACCCTTCAGACTGTGGGAAATAATTAAGACCTGTACCATTAGCAGACACTGATACGTATCACTGACTCGATTTCAAATCGTTTCATGTTGTCCTTTGTTAAACCTGGTGATTGCATGCTGATTTATTTATTTCTTTGTTTATTGCTTAGTAAGTCCAGTTTATTAAATATTTTATTAATTGCAGTACATAAAGTCTGCTAATTATATAAAATACAGGTTTTATAATACTTTTTGAACATGATTTAACAAAAAATATGTTTTAAACAAATATCAGCTTGACTGACTACAGGGTTTCATGGACAAAGCAAAATGCAAAATCTAAGAAAATATATAAATTTTTCTGTTTTTTATTTATTTAAAAAAACAGTAATTTATTTAAATTATTCCTGGAATAATAATAATCATAAATTGTTTGTTTACTTTTTAATAATAATAATAATAATTCTCTCTCTCTCTTTCTCTCTCTCTGTGTGTGTGTGTGTGTGTGTGTGTCCACAGTCCTGGTACCTGGCCGAGCTTAATTCCATTCCAAGTGTCGAACGGGACTCAGATTCTGCCAACAAATGTCCAGAATTACAGCATAAACATCATTGGTGAGCCCCTTCTTCAGGCGGAGACAAGCAACTGAGGGGTGTAAGCGGGGTGGGGGGGCAAGCCTTGACTCTGGAGTGACAGGTCCGTGGACAAACCAGCAAGCAGCACTTACACAATCTCCACTGACTTTTTGTCCCTCCCACTGAAGAACTTTGCCCTAGAACAGGAGAGTGGGTTTGGGTCAAAGCTGGCACGAGCCTATCCATGCCAGTCAGTCGTTGTGTGAGAAGGCCCCTCAACTGACATACTGTGATATTTACCATACAAAAAAATTTAGATGCCTTAATGTTTTGCATGACACGCTAGTCTCTTGTAGTTTTTTTTTTCCTCATTCTTTTGTCACAATTTCGAGGCTTGATTTTTGAGCAGGTGTAGAAGGAGAGGCACACAAGGACTGGCTGGCTGGACTTAGAAAAGGTTTTTTTTTTTTCTTTTTTAATTGTTTTAAATGCAGGCTCCAATTCTGGCCTATGAAAGAAGGCTCAACCCACATCATTACATGTCCATAGGAACAACATTCAGCAATTCTTTTGTTTGTTTTGTTTGTTTGTTTGCCTTGTAAATGTCTTGCCTTCTTTTTTTTCCACGATGAAAAGGCACCTTTTGGTATCTGTAATTTTGTCAATCTCGGATTGGTGTTTCCTTTAGAGCTAAAGGTTAATATCTACTCTTTAAGAGTTAAGAACTCTGAATTTTTTATAGTGAACAAAAACCTGTATTACTAGGTTAGAAAATAACCCCAGTGAAATTTCTTGATGTATCCTTTACAAAGGATTTTCAAAAAAATGGAAAAGATAAAATCTCATATGAGGCAAGTGCAATTCAATTTTTTTTTTACTGAAGGGAAGCTATCATAGTCTGTGTGCCCTAGGACTCTAAAGGTAGGGGGAGTAACTGTTTTAAGTTCACTTTTAAATGAAAAAAAAAAATTATTGCATCCTCAAATATGAGCATGGTGGAAATTGAGAGTGGAGAAGTGTGATTGACAGTAAACGTTTACCTGAGCAGAACTGAACACGAACAAAACAGCACTTATCTTGAGCCGTACCCAAGCACTCGGGTAGTTTTTTTTTTTTTTTTTTATTTATTGTGTAACAGAACAGAAACTTAAAAAAGGTGAAAAGACACAAACACACGGCGTGTATAAACTGGCTTATGTTTTTACGTAATCCCTACCTATGTAGTGTGCATCTTCATTCGGGCCATTAGCTTATAAAGCTACTGTTTACATTGTGATATTACAAGAAACACGAGAAATGCAGGCTGGTGAAGTAATTTAAGAGAAAACGTGTGTGTGTATGTGTGTGTGTGTGTGTGTGCGCATGTGTGTGCGTGCGTGTTTGTTATGTGTTAAATCTGCACTCAGTTAAACACTAACCTGCAGGGTGAGGCTAGGTCTCATGGTGCTTCTTTTATGCCCAGTTCGGTGAATCTTGAGAGTCGCAGTCCCGTAAATCTCCAATTGTTCACGGCAGTCCCAATGCCATCGCCTCTCCAATCAGATATATTTATATAACTAATCTTTCCAATAATCTTAATTTGCACGAATATATATAGTCCACATTACGTGCCTTGCCTTTGAATATAGAAAACATCACTACACTTGTTTTTGCTGCATTTATTACCGTTTTAGAAAAAAAAATAACATTTTTATGATAAGAAATATTTTGTACTCTGGATGAAATTGTGTCATTGTTGATTTTTAGCTTCATTTACTACTTTATCTCACATTTACAGTGCATATCAAGGCTGTGTATAGTTGCTGTTCTAAAGTTTATAATCAAACAGCATTATTTTTCAGTATTTTGGTGGGTTTTTTTTCATCTTCCAGTCATTATCGGGGAGGGAGGGGTCCAGAATTATAAGAATTATGCAATACCAAGTTTTGCCTATGTAGGTAGTGCTTTTAGCTATGTCGATTAGAAGCTAGTACGGAGATACAAATAGTGTAAACATTTATTTTTGTTGATGTCGTCATTGTTAGTGTTGTTGTTGATGTTGTTGTTATTTTCCTTTTTTTTTAATTGACCAAAGTGGGAACTGCTTTCTATGCAGTGTGTGACAAGGTCTTTTTTTTCCCTTAAGTGTACTGTAAGATGGGGAGGCGCATGCAAGGATAGTCTTGTTTTGTTTTCTCTGTGAGAGGAGTCATATTTTGTTTTTCCTCTACACTTTGTAGCATGCATAGTTTGGTCTCATGGCTGCAGAGTCACTGGTCTACCTACTGTGACTAACCGACTTCTTTATTATTATTATTATTCTCACTTCACACTGGGGTGCTAGCATGACTCCTGGATATGGCTCATTTTTTAGAGGAGAGAAAGCTTGACTTGAGACTGACAATCATGAGAACCGGAGAACGAATGCAATGTTACAGTTTACACACGACATGCGCTGAGTGGAATCCTTCATCCCCAGCTCAGATATTTCATACGATGAGGACGACGGACATTACTGAACACTCTGCACATTGTTAACACATTGCCTTGTTAACTCACTCTGTCCACACACAGCATATTTAAAACACATAGAACTGTCAGTACTGTATCATGAAAGCTGTGAAGACGTATCTTCAGCATTGGTTCGGCATATTATCAGTAGCAGTATGCAAGTACAAAAGCAGATGCCTTAAATTTTTATGAAAAAAAGTGACTTGTTATGAAATGCATTACAATCACCACGCTACACTTGCGTGTTAAAAAAGTCTACAATCAGAAAAGAAATCGTATCCTTTTATTTCTTATCTTGGAGATATTTCCTCCAAGGTTCAGCCTTACATATAAACGTATAAACTCACAATCCACTTTATATTCTACTTGTGATAAACTACAGACTTCAGAGGAAGGGCCTTATGCAGTCTCCTTGTGGTCTGGAGGACCGCTGCGATTTAAACGCTGAGCACTTATACAGCATGTAGGCAATCATCCACCTCCAGTGCCCTTTCAGACAAACAATTTCATAAAACAATAACTCAGGCAGAATGCGTCACGGAGCATCATATCCGTTATATCAGTCATTAGACTTACTATTTGTATCCTACAAAGACATCACTCACCATATTCTTTCAACATTTGTGCTGTTTGGCTCTTGTCCATTTAATGTTCCTGTTCTTCTACAACAGAACTAAACTCATTAGAGATCTTTGTCTAACCATGTCCTCGAATATATATA
>JAOVVF010000042.1:13677564-13714013 GCA_028565595.1 Duopalatinus emarginatus | reverse complement strand
TGTGTGTGTGTGTGTGTGTGTGTGTGTGTGTGTGTGTGTGTGTGTGTGTGTGTGTGTGTGTGTGTGTGTAAGAGAAAGAGAGAGCAGCAGCACTGTTGACTGTAGTTGGTATCACAGGACATGTCTTTATAATCCAGCACGCTCAGGGCTGAGAAAAACATTCAGGCCTCACTGAGTGCCATGTTGGATACACATGAAAGCTGAAGTCCTCCTGAACCCTTACACTCACTTCGAATTCAGCACCTGGCTGGTGAGCATTTTCTGTTGGCTACAAAACCAAACAATACGGTGCTATGCTGATATAAAATTATCTCAAATACATAATGGTTATCATTATGCCATTTATTTAAAAAAAATCTGTCTTCAATAAGAAGGGTTTTGGCTCATAATGCATCCTACATATTTCCCAAGGATGTTTTAGTTTCTATCAAGGCCTACTCTTGGTGATTTGATGAGGTTAAGTGCTGTTTGGGCTGATTATGTTTTGCAGGGCAGCGGGAAAGGCTGAGTGTGTGTGTGTGTGTGTGTGTGCTTTTGTGTATTTCTCTGTATGTGTATGTTAGCTTTTGTTGTCAATATGGAAAGCTGGAAGCAGGGTCTGCTTGTGAAACATGAGTCGCTACACCGAGCTGAGTGCAGAACCTCCTGCCTTTGGAGAAATCAGGAAAACACAGACTAAAGGAGTGAGACAAGGTCTGAACATGCACACATTGCTGTTAGGAAACAATTCCCACATTTACTACATCATCCAACCTGAAAGAAGTGTCAGTCATCAACTAACAGATTAATATGCTCAATTCCAAAAACAGAAAATAAAAGAAACCACTGTAGGTTTGTCCATATTTAAGTGTATATAGAATATGATTTTCCATTCCTGATTTATTGCTTTATGTGATGTTAGCGTTTTGTGTTTATCCATGAAGAAGCTCTTTGTGTGGCCCCCAGTAGACGGGAGCGTGGGATGTCTGCGCATCACTGGGGCGTGTGTGTTCAGAAACAGGTGTTCAGTATTAAAGTGTTTGTGTGTATACGCATGGGGGGGTGACTTCAACACAAAGAGAAAACACCACGTCCTTGTCTTGCGAAGTGGCGTGCGGTGAGTTGTAGTGGTGGGGAGTGAGGGAGGGGGTTACTGACTGAATGGTCTTCTCCACCCTGATGAAACTCTCAGGATTAGCTCCCTCACTTTCCCACAGACCCCCCCTCTCTCCACCCCTTCAAAAACACACATACGGCCAATTTGCATACCCCACAGACAAGGAGGGATGCAACAAACAAACTTGATATTGAGTGCTGCCTGGCTATTCAAAGGGACTTGCAGACACACACCCCTATGAGGTTCCGTTCTCATACACCCCTGCTTCTTGTACACAATCTAGTATGCCTCCAGTCTTGGCACTGTGTGTGTGTGTGTGTTTTTCTCTCTCTCTCTCTCTCTCTCTGTGTGTGTGTGTGTGTGTTTGGGCATCCTCAGACAACATTTGAGGAGATATATGAATGCCAGATGACATGGACACCAATGAACTTGTGCAGTGCTGTGATGATCACAGAGCATATAGAGGCTATAGGCGTGTGAATGCATTGCACTTTCCTTTTCTTTTTTTTTTTTTTTTGCAAGAATTCAGGAAATTATAACCAAGATGATTAAATCTTTTATGGTCGAGCAATACTTTTTAAGCCCCCACTCACTGCAGTAATGTTCACCTTAAAACATCTTTGTATAGTTCTAGCTGCTCCACTTTGACTGCCAAATTCCCTTCAGAGTTTTGATTTATGCTTCATACATTCCACAGTTCCAGTAAGCAAAATTAAACTGTAACACACACACACACACACACACACAAAAAAAAAAAAAAGCCAGCAAAGATCATCTCAACACCACGAACAAGTTCTCTCTGCAACTGCACTAGCCTCTCTCTCTCTCTCTCTCTCTCTCTCTCTCTCTCTCTCTCTCTCTCTCTCCGTACAATAGAACATGAGAGGGAGTGTGTTATCGTGAAATAACAGCACGGCTGTCATGAGGCAGACACGAGCCAAACCAAAAACGATGGAAGATGTATTGTTATTTCACATTAACACACCACTTCTTTTGTTCTAATGCTTTTATGTAACAGTTCAGTAAATAAATAAAGTTAAAAATAAGTAAATCTAGCCATGAATGTAGTCTTTACTATGTTTTAATGTTAGCATTTCCTTTCGCCAAATTACAGTTCCTCAACATGCACCTTGTAGCTGCGTAACAGTACTGAACTCCACTCACTCACTGTACAGCCTGCAGCTCATTCTCCATCTCCTTACATTCACTAGCAAATGAAACTATGTTTACCACTAGTCTGTACTGCATATTCTTCGTTACTGTGCACTGTTTTCTTAATCCTGTTGGTTTCCTTTTGTTTCATTTAAAACCGTCAGTTTGTGTGGCCAGAACTAACTACTGTATATCGGCACACATATAAGAGTTAAGAGTTTGTGACAGGATTTTATGCATCCCATTGTAGCAAGCAAAAAAAAAAAATAAAACTTTTTGCATGGTAATTGTGAAGCATCAAGAACTTGTGGGAAAGACAGGGGGAAAGTGAATTATAGTGAATCTTAAGAATGGTATCAGATTGCTTTTTAGCACAGGAGAAAACATTTCAGCTATGCATGGACTGACTACCTTGTCATAAACTGTCAGATAACAACCACAAAAAAAAAAAAAATGCAGTAGACTGTAATCTGGCTGTCAAGAAAGTTCTTACTGGGCCATGAACCACCCCCCCCTCCCTTTTGTCCCACTGACATGCTGTTTTTATCCCATGAAAAATTACACCAGGATTGAACGTGTTAGCCGAGCATTCTCCTCTTTTCCACAAAAATGCTGCGAGATTGCTTGCAGGTGGATTAAACCTCCTTAATGTGCTGACTTGTAAACATCCCGGACTCAGCAGTGGACCTTGAGGAACTCTGATTGTTTCTGCGTGGTACCTATACAAAGTGTCTTGGATCATTTCAGATGTTCATTTCAGATGTTTCCATCTCAGGAAGGACTGTAGATCTGACGTTGGACTCTAATCAAAGGCTATATTGGTTTGTAACTCACACTCACGCTCTAAATGGATCATGATTGAGTTCAAGACTGCGGTGATGGTGATGGGGAGAACAGGCACCGGGGATGTGCGGGGAAATGACTGTGGATCATGTTCCTGGGGTGGGAGTTAGAATGAGGACTTAAATAAAGAGTAAAGGGGAGCCTCTCAGACTTCATCTTTCAGCACAGCAGGATTAAGACTCTCACAGCTAGAGGAAAAAAACGAGATTAAAAAAGCATCACTGGTGTTGCTGTACCTGTGTTCACTCTCTGTGCATATTGCAAACTCGTTTTTCTTTCCACACCAAGTATAATATATATTAATATGATATGCTCTAATATATATATGGTACATTGCTACTTCTGGTTTGATCCTGAGCCCTTATGTTCTCCTGGCATCTATACAAGTTTATTTTACTTCCACCTTCCGAAGATGTGTGTGTAGGCTAAGCTAAATTCCACCATAGGTGTGAATTAGTGTGTGGAAATGTGTGCGTCTGATCCATTCCCACCTCACTCCCACTGTTTCTAGGATAGGGTCGATCCTGACCAGGATAAAGATCGTACTGAAGATGCTTGAGAATGATATTTCAGGTGGTGAGCATTGTAGACAAACTATCATACAAACAATAAGGAGCAAAACAAATTAGACTGCGTCATGGAAGAAGTGGAGACATTCTTGTTCAGTCAATAGTCTGTTTGCTGGATAAGTAATGCTGATCACTGTCTAGACTGGAAACTATTTGTATGCAATCTAACAACCACAAAAGTGAACTGATTGCACACGCTGATAGAGATAGCCCCATAATGATGCACAAAAATGTTGAGACTGAAGTCACAAAAACGTATAAGACGTAATATTAATTTCTCATCCGCTGATGCTCAGAGATTAGCACAGTGTCTTTGCACCACATTTGAGGACTCTGTCTGAAGAACAGTATTCTTAGGGTAAAGTAAGACACTCTTTAGGAATTCTTCTCGTGCTTCTTCCACCAGACATTTGTTCGCTTGTCATGAATACAGCAGTTTGATTATATGCTTTATTAAGTGCCTGAGTGTTTGGGCTAAGTCAAAGCAGATGTCACCACAAAGACTGTTATTATAGTGTTTAAGAGCAGAGTGCGTCTAGCGACTCTGTTCTGCTCTTGGAGCTCTTAATGTTCTCTTCAGCCTATAGAACACAATGTTGAAAGATGTGTATATAAAACACGAACAACATAGTGACCCTTATACTTTGACGTATACTTTTATATCCTAATCTGTCCATATATTGGTGTATTTACTCTCAGTTTCCTATTTCCACCTTGTGTTTTCCTCCTCCTTCCTCTTCTTTCCTGGTTCATCTTTAGCGCTTTTGTTTCTTGCTGTGTTTGCAGAATCCATGCTTCAATGTTTCCTGTTTCTCCTTGGTCCAACCCTGTTTTTTTCTTTTGCCAAGCACTGAACACCAAAAACCATGCTTACACTCATTCTGTACTACATAACGCACCAAAGATATATATCATTGGATACTTGGGGTGCTTTTATAAGAGGAAAATGGTCATAGGCTGGTAAATATTTACACCATCATCATTTCCATCATATCTGATGTTCATATCCAAAGTGATTTACACAAGTGTTATGTAGCCTTTATCAAAAAAAAAAAAAAAAAACCTCTTCAGCTATTTACATTTACAGCATTTGGCAGATGCTCTTATCCAGAGCGACTTACAAGATTATTGGTATTACAGGTAGGCCAACGTAGTGTTAGGACTCTTGCCAAAGGACCCTTATTGGTGTAGCACATACTGGCTGCCCAGACCGGGAATCAAACCAGGGTCTCTCACATGGGAGCCAATGATGTTACCGTTGTACCACACCAACCAGCTATCAGGCTATAGATGATACAACCCCATAACCTAGTAACAAAAATGGTTAAATATCTACAAACATGTATGGTCATGTCCACTATGCACATTATGCTCTTTCTGAATCTCTGCTACTTGCTCTGCTACATGCACATTTTCCTCCTGAAGATATCAACATAGCTCCTGTGCTTACTTGCCCTTGAAATTAAAGATGCATTGCTGAGATCAGTGATCTGTCTAGTAAAGGAATGTTTTGTGTTCAATCCAGACCAATATGCAAAAAGCTCAACAGTGACAACAAGTAATCAGTTTATGGATCTCAACTTTAACTATCATACCCTGACAAGTCGTAACATTAAAACCACAAAACCACTGACAGGTGAAGTGAATTACATTGATTGTCTTCTTACAGTGGCACCTGTCAAGGTATGGGATATATAAGGCAGCAAGTGAATAGTCAATCCCTGAAGTTGATGTGTGGAAGGCAGGAAAAATGGGCAAGTGTAAGATTCTGAGTGACTTGACTTGTTAAAGGCAAAACTGTGATTGATAGATGACTGGGTCAGAACAACACCAAAACAGAACATCCTTGTGTGATGTTGACAGTATGCAGTCATTGGTATCTACCAAATGTTCCAAGAAAGGACAACCAGTGAACCAGAGACAGGGTCCATTAATATTCATATTTAATTAGACACCAACCATACCATAGGTATGACTATTTGGAGCACTATTGACATACAGAAACTGTGGCATAGTTTCCACAAGATGTCTGAAGGTGTTCTGTGGTATCTAGCACCAGAACATTAGCAACAGATCCTTTAGTAGATCTTCTGTGGGATCAGATAGGCAAGCCTTCTATGGCTTGGGTGCCTATAACACTTTTTTTTTTACCTCTCCTTCTTGGACAACACTTTTTGTAGGTACTAACCACTGCATACTGGGGAAACTCCACAAGACATACTGTTACTGTACTGTCACAATATGGCCCCCTGTCAAAGCAACTCAGATCCTTACACTTGCCCACTGTTTCCTGCTTCCAGCATATCGACTTCAAAGATAATCTGATCTGACTTTTACATAGACCATATTGTGATTGCTAGTTGACTGGGCCAAAGGCTAGACAACTAAATCACAACATCCCCAAAGCAGCATGTCTTGTGTTTTCAGTATGCAGTGGTTAGTGCCTACCAAAAATCATCCAAGGAAGGACAGTGGGTGTTATTAACAGGGTCACGGAAGTCCAAGGCTCACTGATGTGCGTTGGGTGTGAAGGCTAGCCGCCTGGTCTAATCCCAAATAAGATCCACAAAAGAACCTGCTGCTAACGTCTTGGTGCCAGACACCACATCACACCTTCAGAGGTTTTTGGAGTAATGAGTTGATGAGTCAGAGCTGTTTGGGCAGCTGTTTTAATGTTATGGCTAATTGGTGTAAGCCACAATAGGCTAGAAATATCAAAGCTTCTGATCTGACAAGTGTCCAGTCTCCAAAGCTGAACTTTATTTATTTAACGTTGCACTAGATGCTAACATTCAAGTTACCGCTTTGTCTTACACTTTGTGAGTGAAACTAGGCTTTGGAAAAGTCTTATTTGTTTATGTTATAGTCGAGTAATGGTTGGCCACTCTAACTTCACTGCTGTTGTTTATGCTGAGCGCAGCCTTACACAGTACCCGCTTAACCTTTGCCCAAGTGAAGAGCGAGAAAAAGGCCAAACATCTCACTAATGTTTGATGCGAGATTGTATCTTTGCCAGAAAACATTTGGCTAAAGTTAAGAGGATGCGTGATTTGTCATCATTTGCTAAGAGGACCACTCTGGCCCAACATTAATTAAAACCATGAACCCGCATAACTCATGGAGCGCTAAAAGGTGAAGTATGTGTAGGAGTAGGATGTTTTTTAATCGGGTTATATCTCTGCTCTGGGTTTCTTTCTCTCTCACTCTACAAGGTGCATATAAACTCATCAGAATTAAATGTATTTAGTGTTTTAAAGAGGTTAACTATAGGCTCCTGTTTGTCTGTCTGTCTTTATTTCTGATCATTTTAGTTAATATGTGGGTATAGTCAAGTGAGTGTTTTGTGTGAATTTACTGGTGTGTGCTCAGACTCTCTGCACCTGTGCTGTGTTAAGCAGCTCATGCGGTGGAATAATGAGCTGCAGGTGCGTTTGGGTCACCTGCTGTTTATTTGTTTGGTTGTTTGTTTGTTTGTTGGCATCAGATACAGAGGACATGCACCATTTTAATGCGCTTTTCAGTAACTAGTCCACTTTAGGCTCCTAACCTGCCCTAACGTGACATTACACAGTACAGAATGGTGCTTCATCAAGTAATACACAAAAATGCTGTTACCTCTCCTCTTCAATATGAGCTTGGTTTTCTATAAACAGTACCGTGGTTGAAGGTTTTAGACACTTTGTTTTGCTTTCTTTGTTTTCGGGTTTCTTTTTAGTTTTCTGGCCCCTGAGTTTAGCTCCGCCCCCTGCTGGAATAGAGCTGTGTGTGTATTTTAGAGGAGAGCTGCAAGGTTATATGGTTTTACTCTCTGTCAGTCCATCAGCAAACAGCTGACAACATTTAAGAAAATCAGACTTCAAGTTATAATTATAACATTTTCTGGCCACCTATTTGCATTTTTTTACATAGCAAGGAATGATTTATAATCACACTATGCCTGTCACTCAGATGATGACGGGTTCCCATTTGAAGCTGGTTTCTTCCTCTTGTCATCTCAGAAAGTTTTTTTTTCTTGCCACTGAGGCCACCAACTTGCTCATCAGGGGATAAAATATTATGTGAATGTGTAATCCAGATCCTATACTTCTGTAAAGCTGCTATGCAACAATGTACATTGTATTAAATTCAGTTGAATTATAAATGACTAAATTAAGAGTCTCTTTATCAGCTTGTTATGAAAAATGAAAATTGCCACTCATAGTTACCTAACAGATTAATTAATATCTAGTAAAAAATTTGAATTCTTTAAAATTATACACTCAATATTTTTTTATCTCATATATTATTATTTTTTTTGGTACTGATGCATGTGGCCTCACTTGACTGTTCAGACATTTCAACTTACTCTTTAATATGATTCAGTTATGAATCTGATAACAGATCACATACACATAGAAAAAAAACAATTAAAATATAAAATGACTTTTGTTAAAGAAGAAAAGGCGCTAAAAAGATGTAAGTAAAGTATGTACAACTGCATTTTTTGTGCATGTGTGTGTGTGTGTGTGTGTGTGTGTGTGTGTGTGTGTTTACAAAACAATACATTTCTCAATCTAATCTTCAATTACTTAAAGAGGAAATTCAGAAGGAAGCCGGAGGAGATTGTCCACAGTGAAGTCGATCCACACAGAAGCCCATGTGGAAGCATTTGCCATTTTCCCTGTTAATCTATAAATCTCTTTCTGATGAGAAGTCAGCACACGATAGCGGCTCCTGTGTCCCTGACGTATGCAGACACCCCTCTGGCTCTAATAACACAACACAGTGCCAGATGTCAGGTCTATTGATTTGCACATGAGCTTACACCACACACACATAAATACAATATACACGCACACACATATGCGCACACGCACGTGCACACACACACATACACACACACACACCTATAATCAATCTCTATCTGTCGACTAACATTGTCATGGTGGGGTCTGATATAATGGGAGTCAATAAGTGCTGGTCTTGCCACATATTTGGCTAATAAAATGATTAATTACCCATACTAATGTCTTTTTTTCCAGAGGGGGTCTGGGATGTTCTCACATTACTAAAACTCAATTGGATTGATTACCTTCAACTAAAGCTTCAACAGCTGGTCAAAGCCAATTGCATTGGGCAATTTGTTAGTGTCTCAACCTGATTTTTAATATTTCAATTAGGCACTTTCAAAAACAATACATGCAATTAAAAAAAAAACCTATACAGCTAAATTTATGCAGCTGGCTAAATAAAAATGCAATCTAACACAATAACGTGTATCACAAAATGAAATCCATCATGCACCAGATAAATATGACTAATAGTGAAGTGATGAACACGTGAGAGAATGCCTCCTTTAAAGTCAGCACACATGTTTTAGCATGTGTCACATTTATAATGGGGTAATTTCATGGCAGGTTGCAAAATGCTAGATTACATCTGTGGTCAGATCAGAGGCACTGATACACCGTGTGTGAGAGTTAGAAAGAAAGAGAGAGAGAGAGGGAGAGAGAGAGAGAGAGAGACTGGGTGTGTGCTCATCTGGTCATGCCTGCACCCAAGAAGATGAAAGGAGCGAATTGATGATAATGGTGGTCAACACACTGATCACACATCTGAACACCTAATTTGACATGGTCATAATAGCATCGTTGGCAGTGTCATTAACATCAGTAGGTAACCACCCCCTATCTAGGGGCATTGCTGCATGCCCCAGTCTTTCCTGTTGTAAGGAAACCTAAAATCAATCATGCTATTTTTATTTGATTTTTATTTTTTTATTAAAGCGCCCTTATGTATAAGGTTGCTCATGTAGTTCACCAAATGGATGTGTAAATCCAACACATTATATACACTTGTTTTATTAACAGATACTAAATCTACTTATCATACAAATAACTAGAAATGGCCAGTGTGGCACAAGAGCACTAGTATTCTTGCTACACTAGATGCATTATTTTTTGCACAAGCAGCACGCCAATTATTCTCTGGTTTTACTTATTCTACCTGATTTCAGTTCATATCTTCTCATTTAGCCCTTGAGATATTTACACAGGACAAACAATAAAACGTCCAGCATGTTAGGGAGAAGTGTGTTTATATAACAGGGCTGCACAGCTCCAGTCCTGGAGGGCCGGTTTATAGAGCAGCTTAGAGATTTCTCCACTTTTCTGTTAATTGACAGGGTTAGTGGCTGTGTGTGAGTACAAAAACCTCAAATCTGTTCTGAACATGAGTTATGCATCCCGTTTGTATATATCTTGTAAAAATGTCTTGGGGGGAAAAGTTCCTATCTGCTTAAATTGCGGATTTAAAAAAAAACTGCAGTAATTCAGTCAGACGACGAATAGTACAGTGAGACAGCAACATGCCCGTTCTGGTTATATACAAAACCTTTTAGTAGTAAATCCCTGAAGTACTTTTTGCTACTTTCTATTAGAAACAGAATGCATAATGTATATGCTCATTCTCTAACAAACATTACTTAATACCAAATCTATAAAACACACAAAATATAAGAGAATGTGAAAGCTTGGTGAGTCAGAGAACAATGTCAGAAGCAGTGCTTTTAATTCTATTTAGGGAAAAATAACTAATGCATGCTCCAAAAAAGCCATGTCTATATGCCAGATTATGTCTTATGATGTCATACAGCAATGTCCATGTTTTGTTAGACAGAATATTAAAATGTACTTAAGGAAAAGAGAAGAAAAGCGAATAATAACCTAATAGTAGATTAAATAAAACTTAGGCAATCGTTGGTTACAGCACCACAAAATATTTATGTATTTACAAAACTATTTCTATTAACAAAACAAACAAAGTAACCAACAAACAAAAAACAGTGATAGTAATTAGTTGGGAAATGCACATAAGGGGGAATGATTATGGATAGAATCAATCCATTTTATTACTGTAAAATAGAGCCAAAAAGAGATTTTAAAACAAAGTACAAAAAAGTGTGTGTGTGTGTGTGTGTGTGTCTGAGGGGGAAGGGGGAGGTCACATGTATCACGTGCAGGGGTCTAAAAGTCACCAAATTAGCAACACTGGTCAAGGCATGAGGAATTTGTTCTTTAGTTAATAGGTACAGATTGAATTTTCAGATAATACTATATATAAAGCAAGCAAAAACTATTACAAATCAAAACATATAAAACAAAAATGTAACTACACTAAAACTGTAAACTGTAAAACGAATTATATTTTGGCAGCAGGGTTGGAAACAGAAAATTGTAGTAAGATAAAAAAAAACATTAAAAAAGCATATTTAAATTGAAACAGTTGGGGGTAATGTGCCATGCACAATGACACTTAAGTCAGTACAGGGAATCAAATCATGTGCCCTTCAGCTCACCAGGCTGATTCCTTAACCACCAGGCCATAGCCAGATGACACACACACACACACACACACACACACACACACACACACACACAAATGTTGAATGTATGTTAACTTTACTCTTATTGTGTAAATTTTATTGTTAAAAAACTGTACAATGACTGTACAAAACGTATTACCAGTGTGATAACAGAAAAATAAACATTGCACCTCAGTTAGTTGGTTCACTTAATAGTGCTTACTGTGAGTTGGAAAAAATATAGATAAATAGAAATGTAATTAGATTGTCTGTACTGAATGGGCATGTTTACTATTTGGTGTATAGCAGTGTAAATAAAAAAAACAAAAACTTAATAAAGCTTTAAATCTTTAATCTGTAATTATTTAATTTATTTCATAAAATCTGTAATTATTTTTAAATAATAAAGCTTTAATGTTTCTGTAAATCTTCTTGTATTTAGTGATAGCTTGACATGTTTGAGCTAAAGTCCTTAACACTGCATGGTAACTAATAAAGCATAGAACAATACATTTGCCAGGATGTGATGGTGTCTTGTAAAAAAAACTGGCAAGTTAAAGTCACTTTATACTTGTATACTTTATACTATAGCACATTGTAAACTGTATAAAAGCAAGTTCATATCGTATTGTGTTTCACAATCCAGTACCCAGACAATGCTGTCAGACCCAAAAAGAGATGGGGAAGTGGGGAGATGTTTCTCCGCCAATTTCTCTGCTCTACAGCTGTATTTGAATTTAAGCAATAATTTAGTTATGGTGTATACGTGTATGTTATGTCTATAATTTCAGCTAGTCACTAAACGCTCTGTTTTAAAGCCCATGAGCTATTGCCTTTTTGATATTTCCTCTATAATCATTAACATGTAAGTTTGTAATAATAATCATTAAAAAAAGAAACTCCAAACAAACCTGTAGCATATGAGCGAATAAGAAAGCATAGTGCCAAGTATAATGGCCTTCAATCTACTCTGAGAAATGACATTTGTTCCATGTTTGTTTTGTCTGTGTTGTAATTGGAAGCAGGGCTGGGAGCTGAGGGAGGAAACACATGGCAGAGACAGTAAGTGTGTTAGCCCAGTGGTTGGCCCTTGCTGCCTGCCTCCAGTGTTTTCTGTCCGCTTGTATCACACCATGGGCCTGCTGCCACACAGACTACAGGCCTACAGTTCAGTCACAAGTGGATTTTTAACTGTCCTTCCTCTGTGTGAAGAGGAGCACATGTGAACCACACATAAAGTGTGTACACATTGGTGACAAATTAAAAGAAAAAATGAAACCAAACATAAAATATCCTGGTAAGGTTATTACCTGGGCCAGAACAAGCCTCAGGAACAGCTTCAATCTGCTTTGGAAAAGATTCAACAAGTTTCTGGAACTGTACTAGACAGATGTAAACCTTTTGTGTGTGCTAGTAGAGAGCACTGTGTAACACATCAGTCCAACATCTCACATAGGTGTATAACTGGGTTGTGATCTCATAAGTGTGACGGTCATAACATAGCATATGATTTAGCTCATTTTAATATTCATCAAAACATTTAAAACTGAGTCCTTTTCCATTTGATCCTGTTTCATCATAGGATAAAGATGGCCAGTGCATTGTTTTTATTTGAAGTGACCTGTACCTATGAGGGGCAGGTGGACACAAGCAATGTCAAATGCCCCACAACTTAACTGAGCCACTGTGTTTTTACTGAAATTGTCTCACATCCGTAGATATCTGCATGTTGTGTCTGTAAGACATTTATGTATAATCATCTATTCTTTAAAATTTTCAAAGACGTACATTTTTCCAACTGCTGCAATTTACTTAAACAAAAGTAGTTCACAATTTAATCCAATTGCACCATTAACATCTTTAATCTTTCTCTCTCAGACTCTGTGACAGACTCTTAAACATGAACAGTATCTCATTTTTCATTTTCAGACTATTTGATTGTTTGATGAGATCACATGACCACCGGTCAGTCTGGGAATAGAGGAGGCAAAGTTGAACACTATCTAAAATTCTGGAGTGTCCTTGGCTGCAGATCCTTGAAACACATAAGTGACATAAGCCAGTGTTTATCAGATTGTGCAGACTTAGAATGATGATAAATATAATGTACAAAACATTAATGAATGTTTAAAAAAATCTTTTATATAGTTTTTATATGCAGCTTACACTGTAGTTTGTATAATTCTCATTTATATTATAATATATTCAGATGGGTATCTATAGTCAGATTTAAAGTGGAAAGATTTTTTTTCCAGTTTTTATTTTATTAATTGAACTTAAATATGGATCTTAACAGTAGAAGGACTGGAAAGTTTATAATTGGTCTCATTTGGACTCACTTGTCCAGTTGTTATTGTTGTTTTGTTCTTATGAAAATACAACCTTGAACAAGCACTTATGGAGGACCATTGAATGAACTATTATGTAGTATTTCATGTCCATATTAAATAACATGACCTTTCTTTGTCTCACAAGTTTCATATCTATTCTGATTACTCATGCTCATGAGCTCTATATTTTAATACTCAATCAAAATCTTATGTTTGCAAAAAAAAAAAAACGTTGTTTCCTTTTTATTATAAAGTGTGCCTTTTATAAGAATCTGTATTTGTATCCATTTAGAACATTTTATTTATTCATTCCAAATCATGTGTTCATATTGAGCTATATCATTGTCATTTACATACACAAGTGTCTATACAGAATGATGGTAATGATGGTAGCCATCATAAGACACACATTTTTAAAAAAATATATCTCTTTTTTTTTATGTCTAAACCTCATTAATAAAAATGTTTAAACATTAGTGTTCCAGGAAACAGACCCAAAGTTGCTCCATTATTGGGATAATGTAGAGTATGTCAGCATGACTGTAATTGCCTGTAATACCTGATTACCCCTCTGAGCCCACCTATTTACAATTCATCCCAGTTATTAGGGTTATACACATCTCCCCACTTCCCCAAGTTTCATTCAGGATATCCCAACAAATCCCATACAGCAAAGCCCCTTGCTCCTTGTATGTAATATCATATGCAGCCACATGTTGGATTATCCCCTGGAGGCTTCCATGTTGAGGCTGTCAGGTTGTGGGGTTCACAGGATGGTCTACATTTCCACAGAGACAGATATAGAGAGAGTGAGAGAGAGAGAGAGAGAGAGAGAGAGAGAAAAGGGAGGTGGAGGTTCAATATAGTCTCGGCACATGTGGTATTAATATTATAGCATGAGGCGTGGAGGTATGAGGCTTGCTACACAACCACACTTTGAGGTCAGCAAATTTAAATTCTCCCTTTACACGTACTCCATTTATGTGTGTTTCTGTTTCTTCCAAGATCTAATTTACTGAGGATCATATACTCGTGTCAAGCATATGTGAACTTCCTCTTCCTTTCTCTAATAGGCAAACTTTCTCGTGTTTCCTGTGGAATTTCTCATATTTCTACATACTTTGACACTGTTTTCAGTATTTAACCAATCAGAGAACAGAGGCGTTGCCTCCCCAGCTCTAATGGGGCATAATATGACTCCCCTCGTCCTTTCTGCCTTCCAACCCTTCCCATCCATTACAGTTTACCTTAAACCAACTCTCTCCTGTTAAACCAAATCCACCTCCCCTTTCCTTGGCCGGTAATTGGTTCCAGATTGCTGGCACACTCTCCACATAGCTGCTCTGCATCACAGTGATTGAAGGAGAACGGGTCCTCCCTTCATTTTGGTTGACTCCTTCATGTGTAGTGCTCCTTACAGTCAGAAAAGTGCAAAAGGAACAAGGGCACTCTCGGGGTGAAAAAGGTGACACAAGGGATTCATTGTTAATGCACGTAAAAATGACGTGGTGCCACATGACAAGGCTTACTGTAGTTACACAAACTCTCATCACTTTGCTGTGCAGCATAAGAGAAAAATACAGAAACTCCATAAGAAAATTCATCAATTCCCCACTTACTGGCATTAGAAGAAGTAGTTATAGTATGTCTGTGCTGAAATATAACTACAGTAATCTTCCACTACACAAAGAACATAACTACTTCTCCCAAAGCCAGGAAATTTCGCCATGTTGCATAGTACTCTATATTAAAACGGTTAATAACACGGCATTATGAAACATGGTGAGCATGCGTTTTTTTTTCTTTCCTTGGTGAGGATTGAGAATGTACGACTCCCCGGAGAGTCAGTCTCCAAAATAAAAACATGAAACACGACTGAGGTGCTTTGAGGCAGTGGTTTAATGTAACCTCGGTTTTCATGAGCTGGCGGTAGAAACAGAACTGAGAGAGAGAGAGAGAGCCTGGTGAGAACTTGGCTCGCTTGTGAAGTTCTTGGATGAAGAGTTGAACATACATTAGGAGCTTCCACACTCTCACCCACTCCCATATGGTGTGTGAATGTGGCCTCAGTTCGCACTTGGGAGCTTAAAAAACCATCCCATATGTGTGCTTGTTTCTTTTCATTAGCTCCCAAACCTAACAGAAGCCCATCCTCAGCAGATTTAATGACATTTTACATCTTGTATGCGATGTCCAGATACGTACACCACATTTGCATAAGGTTTAGTGGAAATAAAAGAGAATAAACATGTTCAAGCTTTGTCCAGTAAACTGTATCTGTCAGGTGAATAAAAAATAGTTTACTTCCGCAGCCTCTTTTGTTTTTAATAACATTATCAAGGTCTCTGACAAATGGCATTTCATAAATACTATATTTTTATAGTAGTTTTGTAAATATATTTGGATAACGTATGACATTACAATGATCCTTCTTTGGTTTAAAATTATGCTATAATTTTAAAGACCTACATACATTAGGTTTCATAACATAACCACAAAACCACTGACAGGTGAAATAAATCACACTGATTATCTCAGTGGCACCTGTCAATGGGTGGGATATATTAAGCAGCAGGATAGCACTCATTTCTTAAAGCTGATGTGTTGAAAGCAGGAAAAATGGTTAAGTGTAATAATCTGAGATGACTGGGTCAATGAATCTCCAACACATCAGATCTTACCAGTATACAGTGGTACCTACCAGAAGTGACAGCTGGTGAACTGGTGACAGGGTCATGCATGCCCAAAGCTCACTATGTGGGGGTGAAGGCTAGACTGTCACGTCCGAACCAACAGAAGATCTACAGAAAGATCTATTGCTAATCTTTGATGCCAGAAGTCTTGTGGAGTCCATGCCTTGGAGCTGTTCTGGCAGCTGTTTAAGGGGTTGTTTCAATGTTTTATATATTAGAATATAGGTTTATAGCTCAGTGTTAATATAAGCATATAATTATCATATTTAGCACAGATTTTTCAAGAAACCCAACACATCTTTACAATCAATACTCACCATACTCTCAACTAGAAAATGAACATCCACCTGGAGAACTGCATCAGGCAGTAAGGGGTTCACCCAGCATAGAGTGCCAATCCATATCTGGGCATATAAACACTTGCATACACTCATACATACACCAGGGTAATTTAGAGTAGCCAGTTTACGTAACCTCTATGTTTTGGGACCGTGGGAGGATACCAGAGTCCCCAGAGTAAACCCACACAGGGAGAACATTGAAACTCCATGCAGATTGGAAATTTAACCCAAGACCCTGGCTCTGAGAGGCGAACATGCTAACCATCAAGCCCCCGTGCCGCACAATGTAATGTTGAAATACTGTACTGTATGTTAGAATGCACCACTGTGCATTCTTTTCATTCCTGCAACAGACAAGACATGACTGAAGTGCTCTTGATCAAGACACCAAATGCTCCATGGGCATTGTGGTTTGGGGCTCCCCCCCGGCTCTGGGCAAGTTCAATATTCACTACCGTCTGTGTGTGTGTGTTTCACTGAACAGGTGGGTTAAATGCGGAGGTCACATTCCTCTGCGTGCAAGCACAGTCGACAAATAGTTCAGTTTCACAAATAGAAAAAAATTGTATAATGAAATGCTTGCATACTTTATTGCTTCAGTCAGACATACTGCTTGTTACTAATCTATCACATCCCAAACTGTAGTGAATTTAGGCTACTGCAGGATACTTGCAGCTACATAGAAACTTTTCCTACTTTGCATATTTGCGTTCTCATTCTCACAGTACAATAATCCATCTTATGACTCATGAGTCACTGTGTCACTGATTTTTTTTTTCTTTTACCTGTTTCTTATTCACTGGACAACTTTGTGTCCTATCCTCCCTTCACCCTTTAAAAAAAGGCAATATGTTTTATTCAAACTTGGCTAGAAATCTAACTGCATGACCACTGTTAGTGGTGTCAGACCTTATAACAGTGAAGAAGTCCTCCATCCTTACATAAAATGAATAGACCTGAAATCCTAAATATAACCTATATATAGGTACACACACACAGTCACATTAACTCATGGGAGAAAAGATGTTGCCAGCATAAGGATAAAAATAATAAAGATAAAAGGGGGATGGTGTGTGCAGTGTACTTTATTAGCTTCACAAGAATGTAGCAAGGTTTGAGCATAGTAGTTTGTTAAGTGGTATCATCCAGCCAATGTTCTTACTGAGCCATAGCAAAATTCCCAAGGAAAAAATAATACATTTGCATCAAGGCTGTGTAAAGGTTATAAAAGTTATCGTCAGATTTTAAGTTTGCCAAATTTTAGCTGCTAATTTATTATCTATTTATACTTACAGTATTTGGATCCTCAAAGCATTTAAAATGACAGATTTCCAGATTTCCATTTTGTTGCATATGCAAGACCTATCTGTGAAGATGTATTAATTCTGAAGCAAAGTTCAGATTTGAACAAGACAAATAAACAAAGTGCATATACAAAGGCTCAGAAATCGAAAATTATGCTTTCTGTTCTTTCAATCTCTTTCAGTGTCTTAATCTAGTATGCATTGTACTCCTAATAACTGACACATAACTAGCTTAAACTATTCCCCACCAAACTGGACCATAAATACACAAATTGAATGTAATATGTGACCAAACCTTTACCCCACACTGAGAGAATTCTACAGGGACCCTTTAAAAACCACACGGCCGATGCCGAGGACAAAAGCCGCTGTTCAGTCTGTCACCACACACTTAGGTAAAGGACTCTGTGGTTGGCTTAGTCATAAATCTGCTCAGAAGGTGTCAAAAC
The DNA here is from genome assembly GCA_028565595.1 of Duopalatinus emarginatus. Classification (NCBI taxonomy): domain Eukaryota; kingdom Metazoa; phylum Chordata; class Actinopteri; order Siluriformes; family Pimelodidae; genus Duopalatinus; species Duopalatinus emarginatus. Next base: position 13,695,894 of record JAOVVF010000042.1, on the reverse strand, counting down.
TCAAGTGGAACCACTAAAGTGCCCATGGCCATTTTGTCTTGTATATCGTATCTAATCTCAGGTCTGAGGTAAAAGCTTGCTGTTAGTCATAGCCTGGAACACAGAGCAGTTACTGGCTACATATGGATGCTTTAAGATTGACACCATGGCTATAGTCACAGAAATAAAAAAAAGAAGTATAGAAAAGGAAAGAATGTGCTCACTTTCTTTTGTACTCACTGTTGCAGCTGAATTGTTTTTACTTTCTAGTATTAGCCTGTGGATGAACTTCCCCACAATGCAACAATCAAATTAGACTGGAGTGGTGCCTGGTTGTGGTGTGCCAGTGAAAAGCAGTAAATAGATAAAACATGGCAGGGGTTGAGTTCACTGGGTACCGGCTTGTCAAGAAACCCAGGGATGATGAGCGAGTACATGACATGTCTACTCTAACCATTATGAACACATTTCTCAGACTCAAGTCCAATTTGTTTCAGAGTTTGTTCTCTTCTTTTAAAGTTGAAGACATGGTTTAATCCTCGTTCAAGAACTAACCACATAGGTCTAATTCAATTGCACTCCCATGATTATATTGTAATTTTGAAAGAGAAGCGAGCAACAAAACAATATTCGAAGCTCCTGCCAGAATTGCAGGCTACACTCACTGTAATTGTGGCTGAAGGATGGCTGATTTAGGAACAGTCAGCTGGCTTTGATTAAAGGGAACCCCCAGGCTCGTCACTTACACACAGACTCCTTCATGCTAACATCTCTCGTCTCGCCCTGGCCGAGGACGAGTATATAGAACTGGAAGAGCATTGGTGCCAAAATAAATGAGTTGAGCCAAGGCGAGCTAATCCATTAAAGAGCGATTCCATGGCACTGAATCTCCCACAGACACATCTGAGCTCAGAGCAAGGCGATATTAAAAGCAGAACCCAGGCCACATCTGCAGACTGGTGATTAAAAATAGATTAACTACTAATGCGTCATAGGATTGGTGTAACCAGCCATGATAAAACTTTACTGGCTTGTATGTTACGTCCATAGCCCTTGAATTAGGCTGAGCTTAGGGGTGTTTCCCATGACTCATCAAATGTGGCAGTTTATCCGTCAACTATGTATAGTTTGTTGGCACATTTTGTCCCACTGACACCTCAGGGAAGTTGTGGATCCATACCCAGAGGTTTTTTAAGGGGCTTTCCAGAATTGTTGTCGATGTCTTTAGCAGGCCAAAAGCAAGACACACAGTGTGAAATGTATAGGCATTATTTACCAGTCTGAAATTAAATCTTGAACATGAGTTGAAAAAAATTATTAATGAAGGCTGCAATACAGCAAAAACAAAGATTTTAATAAAGAAGGTAAACATCTAGGACCAGTTATTTCACTAGAACAAAAACCAACAGACAATTATGAGGAGAAAAAACTAAGGTAAAATGTTCCATACATGACTTAATGTTCATTTTTCATATATGTGAAAGACACTTTGACACTTGACACAGACCAGAGCAAAGGACATAAAAGATTGTATGCTAATTCTCAAAGACAATTCGCCACTATTTCTTTGACAACATAAAATTAAAAATCTGAAGAATATTCCAAAACTTCTTGCCACCCAGGCTTTTTTCTAAATAGATCAAGCATATGGTTTGTGGCATGACAAAGATGGTAAACGATAAGATCCACACCACACTTTGATTGCCTGCCTCTTGGTTCTTGACATTTCTTCAGTTGTTTCCTTGTTTTATGCTATTCTAACTCCTGCAGTATTTGCACAAGATATCTACCTGTACTGTAAGTTCAATAATCATTAATCATCAATAATATTTTGAAGCAACTGAAATACAGTGAATAAAGATTAAACTACATATATGCTGAAGTGCCAGAAAAGCTGGTACAGATTGGTGGTGGCTCCATAATGGTATAGGGCTTGTTTCGTTGGCATTCCATAGGACCCCTGGTACATCTATAAAGTTCTCTGGCAGGTGAACACTGTGGGCCTTTTTTCTGATGAGTTACACCCGTTTATATCAAGCATTCATTCTGATGGGTTTGGCCTTTTACATATAGGACAGTGTCCACCAAATTATGTCAAATTATGGTTAGAGGGACACTATATATATATATATATGTATATATTTGCAAGAAATTTCTGTTGACTATATGTTATCATCTAATCTGTCTTTATAACTAATTCACTTCTTCTGTCACAGAGTCCATATAAAAGCGAGTTGCAATTTTGTTTCTCATAATTTTACAGACTAAGTGTAAGAAAAATGTGACACAGATCTGTATTTCAGGAAATATGTTATTGAGAATGAGGTGTTAAATCTAACATAGGTTGTTAAAGTCTGTAGCTACAAAATGCCACATGCGTGGGCATGAAGATTGTGCTAACATGTGGGGGTGGCTACATCAAGATGCCAGTCAGCAGCCCATTATATACAAATACACATTCTTAGATGTGCACATATGCACACACACACACACACATGCACGCACGCACGCACACACACACACGGACATGCACACACTCTCTCTCTTTCACACACACACACAGACACTCACACCACCCATTTTGGGATCCATGAGTTCTCCACACAAAGTGTTCATTGTCCAAGTGCTGTCATTCATGTTTCATTTGCGGCCATCTTTAATCAAGTGGCTGTGTTCCCAGAGGAATGCCCGCTACACACACACACACACACACACACACACACACACACACACACACACACACAAACACACAAATTAGGACAGGTGGGTGTTTTCAGAGTGAAATTAAAAAAGTATTTAATTTCATTAACGTATTTCAGATTTGAGTTCATCAGATGTGTTGTGATTTTGCATGTTAATGTCCTTTTCTCTCTTCTTGTCAAAATGTTACGCTCAAATGTCAAAGCAGTGGCACACGAGCCAAAAACCTCATAGAATCTTTGCCACAAGCTGAAATACTCTCTCGCTTGAGAGGCTCCCTTTGTGTCCACTCATACACTCATCTCTCTCTCACTCTCTCTCTGTCTCTCATACACACACAGTATATATACTGTATATACATGTATGCACACTATGCCATATGAGGTGAGGTAACGTATGAGGGCGGAACCTCCATCTGCTGTTGGACGGTAGTGGCAGAAGGTGCTGCTAATGAGCCCTGATCTGCTGCTGCACCTGCCACTGATTCACTAACACACACACAAACACACATACACGCTCCATACCCTTCAGGTGTAATCACTGCTTAGCTTAACAGGAAAGCCCATGATCCTGACCTGGGGAATTCATTACGGCATGAGGGAGGCTGCCAGCAGTACATCATACTGACCTAAACCCACTTTCTTTGCACATGGGAGGCTGGAACATAGTGACGTGAGACCGTCCAGTCACCTCCTTAGGACTAGCTGTGGAGTGCAGTGTGTCTGTATTCTGTTTTAATAGTGATTTAATACAGAAAGCATTGGGATTGGTTTAAGGATAAAACATCAAGTCTAATTACTAAAATGTTTCTTATAACCACAACATAAAAGATGGATTGTTTTGTTTTTGACCACTTAACCAGCACTCGCAGACCTGAATATATTATGTGAAAGATGATTACAGAAGATTCAGAAATACTTATAGAAAACTTATAGGAAGCACATCGGAAATTAGTACTGAGGTTTTGGAGGACAAAAACTATCCTGGGAGGCAGCACATTGGAGGCATTGTTCAAACTTAACAGAGTGCAGCTGTAGCAACATGTGTGTTCAGGTGATTTTAGTCCACAACTTGTGCCTGAGTGGCTCGTGATCAAGAGCACATTTTAATCCGAGTTCCTTCCTTTAGTGGTGCAGAGGATTTGTTTTGGTTTGGACAAAAAAGGATGACATATGATGCGACTGAGTGGAATGTTTTTGTCCCTTAAAGAACAGATTATTAAAGAAGAAAAGAAAGAACTTCTATGGAAGAACTGTTATATATTATATATATGGCATAGAATTGCTAGCATTATATGCAAAAAATATTAAAATAAATAAAAATTGGTGAAATATATGTGAATGATGCTTTGTGAGGTACCATCCACTGTGTAAGTGGGCAACATATTCATTTTCTTAGGGCAGACTCTGCTGTTAATGAAAACTAATGAATGGTTATATTTCATATATTATTAAATTTATTTTTATTTCATAATGTTAGTAATTTTTGTGTTGTAAATGTGGGGTGCTTTCGGCAAAAGAAACTTTATCTAATGCATGGTAATTTATTGAATCTATATTGGCTGCTATATTGGTTTCAGTTACAGAAAATAATATCACAAAGGAAATGCTATCATGAAATCTGTAATTATTACCATATATAATCTCTCTCTTATCTAACTCCATAGGCCTTTATAATTGATTAGCTTTTTTTTGGCACCAGCACAAATCAGCCGAATAAAAAAAAAAACCCACTGCCACCACCACCAACAACAACAAAACCCTAGCATGCATTAAAACAAGCTAGGAGATAATCAAGCTTTACAGGCCTTAGTAAGTCACCTATATCTCAGTGTCTTCACATCTAAACCAACAAGATGGAAGATAAGTCATGCTAGTGTTTTGATAAATTAATTTGTTTTGAAATGCATTTGTAATGTTCTGCTAGTTGGAGTGCATTTTGGTTTTAAAATGAACTGATGAGAAACTACCTGTTTGTGCTATGATATGTGAAAAGATTTTACTTACATTTGAACACAAAATAAAACAAAAAATAAAAACAATATTGTGAACCATATTACTGCCATACTCACTATAGTACTCCTGACATGAGAATATTTATTTAAAATACCTTTTTATTAATCCTGAAGTTTGCAGTGGTTCAGTGGGTGAATGCTTCCAACACTTCATAGTGGCTTTTAAATCACAATTTGCACCTCACACTAACAGTGTATAGTGGGCGGTCTCTGGCACAAATTGTGTGATTTGCTTCAGCCAAAATTGAGTGTTTAAATTTAGCTGAGCGTGTGCTGCAGCCGTGTCGAATCTTGTTCTTCACTACACCTCTTTTCGCATGTACATCTGGCCTAAATGTCTTGGTGTATATCAAATTTCTTTGTTATGTCCTGAGATAGTGTCAACTACTGCACTCAACAGTATTATGATCAACAGTACATACTCAGAAAATTGCTTGTATTGGTTTGTACACTTGATCTTTCAGTTTAAAGCTTTAAAAAGGTGATGAATATTTATTTGCTGGTGGATGTGTAATGAGCAATACATTTAATTTATCAAAAACCCAACAAACCCCTGTATTAAACATATGACCTGTTCTGATAATATAACATTTGTTTCTATCTACAAAATATCTTAACAATAAAAAGTGTCATTTTTTGAAGCATAAAGCATTGATTGGAAAAGGTAAAAAGTAAAGGTTAAAAGTATTTAATGTAATAATAATTGATCAATGTAAAACTCAGCTAAGACCAATCTGTGCAGGTGACTGTGCCTGTATGCTCATATAAAAGATAACAAATATTAAAAATATCATTTTTATCAGTATTTTGCCTCCTGCAGATAACGCCTGAACACATTTGCCAATTACATTCCTAAAGTTATAGATAACAGTGGAAAAAAAACAGTGGATTTACTATGAGGTCTTGAGTTGAAACTGACATCAGCGAACACTCAGAATCTTTCAGTGTAGCCTCTTTCAACATGCACTTCATTCTCAAACCATCACTGGTTTTAATAAATACTGTTTTCTTGGGAGGAAAAGTGACGGCCCAGTAACATTACCGCTAAATAAATCAAGAGGCTCAGGCAGTGAAACCCTCTCCTCGTCTCACAGTACAGGCCTGAGTGGAGTGCTGTAAAATCATGGTGAGGTGTGTGATTATAGAGATGGGCACTGCCCTCTTCTGGACTGCTCTAGATATGGCTTGTTATTGAACACTGTGCCTCAGGTCAGAGCTTTTTAAAGAGTGTGGTGCTTATATTTACATATATCCATATTGATAATACAATAATGACAGCAACACAGGTACGGCTTAATTCACGTTCAAGTAAAACAAAACCTGATTCTGATTCCATTGTTAGTTTTATATCATTGCATGTTTTATTTCAGCTTGACCTTTCTGAGATTCAGAACTCGTGTTCATTTAGAAACTAAAAAACTCTGCTTAACGCAGACATCATTCGATCTGGTAATTATTATTTGTTCATACATGTTCAAAAGCACACCTGCATGTGCTGTTGAAATCAGCGACCTAGATTATCATTTCAAATGATTTATTTCAATAAGCATTAACTGATTATAAAGGCTGCTGATCATATTACCTGTGACACAGGTGACATAGCTTAGTCTTGGCATACGACTGTGTTATGACTTATGATAATGAGCTTATAACACAACATAAAAACATATTTTTTTGTTGGTTGATGTAACTTAGTATGTCATTAGAAGTGATTATATTTTTCTTAGGTCTAGTGTATGTTATTTTGCCATATTTGTCCTATGTTATATTGGGAAGATGTTGTGCAAACTTATTTTAAGTCAAATGCTATCTATTATAATTCTGGTTTTAAATTCACTGTATCTGCCCTATTAGTCCCTGGTTTACATTTGTACATTACATTAAACACACCTTTTACTGTTTTCTGTCACTTTATATTGTTCATCCTACAGTGAGATGGTGATATTGACAATATGAGCTCATATTCTGGCACAGTTATGCCTGAGTACTGGACAGCACAGTGTGATACTTCTCAAGAACAGTGGGACAACCCAGTCATGGCATAAATCTGTCCACCTCTCTGTCTTTCTCTCTCTCATTTCTCCACACAGTAGTGTGATCCACTTACAGAGACAGAGATCACTGCGCATTTCCATTCCAGCATTTATGTATGTTTGTGATGGGCTACAGATGGTCTCGCTCGAACCAAATATGCTAATATAATGCATTTCTGGACCATTTCACTTAACACGTTGAACAATATCCTGGTGCTTTATACCAGTTTACATGTTATGCAGGGTAGCATGTGTTGCCAGGCCACAGCAGATGCTCTCAGCATTGGAAACACTACAACAGCGAACTCACCACATCTCCAAAGCCTCCTGTACCCATGTCTCTTCTCCAAGGATCTCTTGAATTACTGCCCCAGTTCACCTCCCACCCCCCATTCATAATCAGCTGCTGCTTGGTAAAGAGGTAAAATAGAGGGGGAAAGGGGGGGCACACATCAGCTAACGAGGTCTTTGTGGAAGCCTGATGTCCTCACAATGAAGGGAAAGAAAAACGTATGACTTCTCAGGCCTGGCTCCTATGTTCAGTGCTAACATGCCTTCAGGCGAGTGCTTGAAAAATAATCAGGCCTGATTTCCAATTCTACACTCATTAAGACGAGAGTGCGTTCACACAGAGGGGAGGGTTGAGTGGATGTGTGTGTGTCTGGAGGAGAGTGTGTGTGTGTGTGTGTGTGTGTGTGTGTGTGTGTGTGTGTGTGTGTGTGTGTGTGTGTGAATGGAATGAGGTTGCATTAAGTCAGCTATGGTAATTTAAGAAGTGTGATTATTTTATGGAAAAAGGTGTGGAGTTACACTTTAAACAAAGTTACGCCACATGCAATGGAAAAGGTGTTACAGGAAGTGTTTAACGCCTAAAACATTGATATAAATATCCATAATTTAATAAGCATTTACAAAGGGTAGACTCTGGAAATATATACTGTCTGTAACTGGTAATTTTTAATTAGAGATACACATTAGGACAGTGTGTCAGAATTTAATTAGAGATACACATTAGGACTGTGTGTCAGATCACATGATGATTGACAGTATTGCCTCACTGGCTGTGTAATACTGGTAAACTGGTGGTTAGTTTGCGATAAGGGAAATTTTTAGAAATTTTGTCCAAAAAATGCCAGTGCAGTCATGGTATACTGTATATAGAGTTCCACTTTTTACAGCACCAAACATACAGACCTAGACCAGCTGCTAAAGATTGTTCTGATCATGTTTATCATCTCATCAGATGATCAGCATGATTCACTTCAATTATGGTGTTTATAGAGGTGGTCACACTTGCTGATCAGATAATGAAGGGCATTTGATTAGAAGCACCTGGCTATTACTTATCATCTTAACTCCTATAGAACAGTAGACTGTGCTTAGTTTTTCACACTTATATGTATAACTGACGTACCAAAACAACAAACAAACCAACAAACAGTAAAAAAAAAAAGTACACATTGGTGGTGCTCTATAATGGTATAGGGTTTGTTTAGCTACCATTCCAAGGTACAACTGACGAGTTATACCTGTTCATGTCCTGCAATCAATCCGATGGGTTTGACCTTGTCCAAAAGGACAATGCACTGCCACACACTTCTAGAGATGCCAAATTATGGAACACTCATCTGAATTTGGGGTTTTGCCATTCCTACCTAAGTCACCAGATCTCAGTGTTATAAAACTCTGATGTTCATTGCCTACATAATATTTCCAGATGCTTGTGGAATCCATGCCTACCAAGGCATTGGACCTACCAAGTATTAGACTATATAGAAAAATCATCATTGATAAACCGCTATTCAAAAGAAACTCCTAGATTCTTTTTTAGTTATCGTCTCTCATGGAAAAAAGGTCAGCTCTATTTCTGTGTGTGAGATAGATAGTGAATAGTAAATTCCACTCCAGCTATAACTAGTAAAATGCTAATCATGAAAATAAGGGTTTTAATGTGCTGGCAAAGGTCATAGTCATTATGCACATTGTCTCCTGATCATAGGTGCACACTGGTCCAGCGCACTCTCAGTTAATGGTCGACATCAGTGTTGGCAGAACACTTCACATGCTGAAAATGAATAGCGCTTGCATAACGTTTGCCTAGAAAAGTTCATCTAAAAGCAGTTAGCAGTAAAACTGTGCTAATATTAACCTTTTATTTTACTTACAGAAATCGAGTCAGACTGCATCTGTATGAAGAAAAACATTTTCATAGCTCATGTTATACAAGTCATTACAGTCTTCTTTAAACAAACAAACAAATTAAAGCAGTGAAGGTTCTAACCTCACTTTTTTAAAGACAGCATTTATTTAGCAGCAATATTAAAGCAATAACTTAAAAAGGTGGCTAGCTATGCAGCCACTGGAAACTAGGGTGACCAAAAGTATTTGGACGCCTGACCATCACATCCAAATTTCGGTCATCCCCAAACTGTTGCCATTAAGCTTAAAGCACACAATTATCTCTAATGTCTCTGTATGCTGTAGTAAATTCCCCTGTACAGGAGGACATTCTTTGCCAAAGTGAATGTGGAAAAACCTGAGTGTGCAGCACAGAGCCCTGACCTCAACCCTACAGATCGCAGACTAAACCCCAGATCTCTTCACTTGATATCAGTGATATAGAAAAGACTTGATATAGAACTTGATATAGAAAAGACTCCCAGAGGAGTGAAGCATTATAGCACCACAGAGGGACCTACTTTATGTGAATGTCCATGGTTTTGGAATGAGCACAGGTGAGTGTGATGGACTGGTGTCAACATATACATTTGTCCAAAGGAATGCCTTTGAGCTGCTTTCTTTCTCTCTCTTTTTTTGGCAGTTATAGCTAGTATAACTCATATAACACAACACAACACAAACTTTTCCAAGGCAATTCTGAATCTTGAATTTTCAGTTAGTTATTCAGCCTCCTAAACATATTAGATACCCCAAAATAAATTGTACTTTAAATAGATCCTGCTTATTTATCCGAGTCAGGCAATGCTAGTTTGTATCATTTAGCTTTTTGCAAATTACGTAAATGCCTAATTAATACATAACGCAGACACAAGGGTCCTTTGAGGGTTTCTGCAGTGTAGGAGGATGCACATTTTCAAATCTGAAAGTTTATTTAAACTTATTGACACACATACACTGTAAATGTTTTTAAAACCATCACTAAGATTTCTCATAAGATCAAATTAATATTATGTACACAGCAAAAATAAATAGACAGTAATACTATTGAGTTTATCAATTATCTGTAACTTATAACACTAAGGAGGCCTATAATGCTCCGAAATGCAATGTTAAGCAGCTTTGGAGGAAATTTTTCTCTTGGAAAACGGTGTTGCATTTGAGGCTATAGTGTACATAGGCTCGATTGGACAGTTGACGATTGGAAAAAACATTGCAGGACCTTTTTTTTTTAATATTCAGCTCTGAACCTATGCACCTCTGAAACCTTCCTGCTCAACACACTTGTAAAAAGTGTTTGTGGTATTATTTATTATATTAGTAGACCTCCTGTACATTCACCTCAATGTGTTTCTGCCATAGAAGCTACCACCTACTGGATATATTATAGTTTTTGCAACATTCAGTTTAAGCAAATGATGGCATGTGAGAATGCAGAACATCAGCAGTGAAACATGCATACCTTCCGGTCTGGGACTAACAGCCACACCACAGTCTAAGTCACTGAGATTACATTTTCCTCCATTCTGTGAATGTTAACTAAAGCTGTATTTTAAAATTTTTTTACACGGTATTGTGTTAGCTGAACTGAGTAACTTTTGTCACCACTGATCCCAACAGCATAGTGTACAATCAGAACACACACATTATTTTACAGAAAGAGTATTTAGATCCACGTTTTTTTTGTTTTTTTTTTTTGTTTATGTATTTATTTATTCATTTATTTATCTTATCTGAGCACCTGCCTTTGACAAAAATAAAAAAATCTGCATGTTACTGATTCCCACCACTCTGGCTGGCGTAAGCTCTCTGTTGTGTGTTGCTTTCATCTCACCACAGCTGCTGGCTGGCCCCTCTCTCTCTCTCTCTCTGTCTCTCTCTTTCTGTCTTTCTCATATGCACGCTCATGAGCAGAAGGTGGCATGGTGTGCCCATATGGATGACCTGGTGCAGGGGGCTAGATGAAACACTTACACTTGATTGGTTATTTTCCACTCCACCAGCGTCCCTGTCGGTTTTGATTGGCCATTCATAACAAACTGATTTCTCTCAAGTGAGATCCAGGGTGATGGATGGGATTGAGTGATAGAAAAGGGAAGAAATGAATAGCAGGACAGTTCACCCTTGCCCTCGTCGTCCATTCATAGTGGCTCCCCAGCACACACTCCCATTCAATGGCGCTGCTCAGGTCGGTCTCTGGCTGTGACGGCATTTAATGAGACTTTGGATTCAGATTTGAATAATGAGAGATGCTTTGGCTAGGAATATGTCTGACCTGAAGTATTATGACAACATTGTGTGAGGAAAAAAAAAGACTAAATCGGTTTAATGATTCAAACATTGCTGTCGTGTATCAAAAAAGATACGCTCAAAAGGTCAGCACTCGAGGCCAGCAGGCCTTAATCCCCAAATCAAATCAATTTAGACATTTCAGCTGTAATGAGCAACTAATGATTGGAGGGGCCACTTGCATGGGAAAAGGTCAAACTAGTATACAAGGGAAGCAAGGATATATCCTCCATCTTCACACACACACACACACACACACACACACCTCTGAGCATTTTACGACATCTCAAAACACTTCACACTTATTTTGAACAGACAGGCAGGAGGAGATTCATCAGCAGGATGCACTATTGAGAATCACCCCAACCTTCGGCCATTTCTTTCCTTCACCTGTCAGAACCGCAGATCCTTGGGATTAAGGATGGGAAAGGACAACTGGGAGCATGTAATGGCGTGCTGGTGTGATGTGGCTCTCTCTATCTGTCTTACTGTCTCACACACATATACACAAGCACCCTCATGCCTGGCTGGCATAGGTAGAGGACAGATTGGCAAGAGTAGAGTGAGATGGGGGAGGATGGAACAACAATATGTTGAGTGGGAATGAGAGAGAGAGCGAGAGAAAGAGAGAGAGAGAGAGAAAGAGAGAGAGAGAGAAAGACAGATGGCTCCAACAGGGAATCGCACACAGCAAGATGCAAGTAGAGAGACTGAGTCCCAGGGTCGGGACTTGATGTACTTTATTCCCTCAAGCCATTTTCCTCTTCCTTCTCTTTGAACAGCTAAGTCTATTGGTCCTGTCTGTCTTCCCACAAACCCCAGAACACCCCCCCCCCAGTTCTTCTCTCCAAGTGTGGCCAAATCTTCAAAAAAAAGCATCAATATCCCTTTCCCGTCATCCCCCATCCTCAATTCCGGACATATGTTATCAGATATGATAAAACGCACTGATGTGAAACAGACAAGGACATGTGTCCAACATGCAACACAAGCTTTTTGAGAATTTCCTAATTCAAGGTCAGCTCTTCAGTGAAGTGAGGTATGCAGAGGGAGGAAAGCAATTTTTGTTGTTGTTGTTTTTTTTGTATTCCACTTTTTTCACAGTGGACATGTGGGATGATAGGAGCTTGTCAGAAAGCGTAGGCCACTCTGAAAAAAAAGGAAAAGAAATGTGCACCTGTCTTTGCAATGTGTTAGGCTGTAACTCACACCAGATTCATAGCCAATTATATTAGAAAGAGACTTAGACCATCTGGATGGCAAGATTAGGGTTTTGAAAAATAACTGGAATATGGAGTGAAAATATGCTTTGAAATTTCTGTTTAACAGCAGGGCAAGTGAGAATAATCCTTTTGTCAAATCCAAAGAACAAATCACTAATTAGCACAAAAAAAAAAAGAGAAACTGGGCGAGATGGAACATAAACACCTGTGTTTACAGTTTTACTATTATTTTATCTCTAAACAAATTGTTTGCTGTGTTTATTAGTAATGTTTATATACACTGCCAGTTACATCTTAACATATAAATGTTTTCAGGTTTGTTTCTGAAAAGCGGAACATACCCCAGTAATTATGTTTGTGATGTACAAAAGTAAAGTTGTACAGAAGGGAAGCGCTTGATATACTGTAATCAAAATATATGTACTGGATATATGAGATGTGGCAGTCAAATATATAATCTCAGTTTTAATCATGGTTACCAGTGATTTGGCTTCTGCCCTCTTGTGGCTGGGTGCAAGTGTAGACAAGTGTTATTGCAAGTCTTCATGCATGCTAACGTCTCAGAAAAATTGGTACAGGTGTGTGTATGCAAAATATATAGACTGCTGGTGGCTCCATAATACTATTGGGTTTATTTAGCAAGCATTCCATGCGAGCCCTGAATGGGGGCAAGTTACACTCGTTCATGCCCTGAATTTATTCGGATGGGTTTGGCCTCTTCCAACAGGACAATGTGCCACCACACACATCTAAAGATGGCAAATTATGGTTAGAGGAACACTCATCTGAGTTTTTTTTTTTTTTTTGCAATTCAGACCTAATCTCATGCAATGCTCGGTGGAACACAGAAATGCTATACTCCCAAATACACCAGAATTGTGGACCATTCTGCAGAAAGTATCCTGTTTAATGCCTATAAAATATTTCTGCCTACACTCCTGTGGAGAGCCTACCAAGTATTAGACTGGTGTACCAGTTATTTCTGGCACTTAGGTGTACTGTGCTTTAACATGGCCATGTTTACCATATATTCCGTGATTTAAGAAAATCATGAAATAGTATGTTTTGTTCACTATAGTGTTAAACAAGGAAAGTAATTGCTAGTAACATTAACACCGAAAGCCTTTAGAAAGATATTTGGCAACCAAGCACAGATTAGATGAGATTTATCTGTGCCTTAAGGCATTGTGTATTATGGCTATGATAAATGACTGAACATAAACTGGCTAATTAGGCAGAAGCCTTCATAACTTGCAATACATTCGGAGAACACCTGTGGAGAAGAGAGACAGTACAGAGAGTACATATGAGTGGTAGATAAGAGATACTCAACCATTTACGGCAGTTTATTTCGGACGAGGTAGATAAATGCCACTTTGACAGTTTTGGGGGAGGATTCATCTCATCCAATTGCATTTAAAAGCAATATTTGTTCATGCATTTACCAGTATCCAGTTTCCCAAAAGACATTGCACTGGTAATTTCCATCTGTAGAGAAAGTGTAGAAAATGCTCTTTGTTTCAGTGCTTTATATAACAAGAAAAAAGATGAATTACACGAATAACTCATGTTATTTTCTCACTTTTATTTATTTATTTATTTATTTTTAGATGACATACATTGGTTAAATTAAAACACTGTCTCAGTGTACAGTATTTGCCAAATGACTGCACTGTTTAATTGGGTGCTACCATTTTGTGCAACTTGTTTCCATTTGATTTTAACTTTAGTGTTTTTTATAGCTCAACTTACTGTGAAAGGCTTTATTGATTGATTTATTTATTTATTTTTGTATTTATTACAAAACCCCAACATATTTTAGGATTTTTTTTTCATTCTGCGGTTGGCCAATTAATCTACAAATGCCTCTAAGACATATCTAAATCTTCGAGAAATATTGGATGGTAAGACACAAATGGGCTAAACAACTTGTTTTTTTGCCATGATCTGATAATTATGTGAATTTATTACTCTTCCTATTCCAAGAAATGATTGAGGTTACCCATATGGATGAACAGTCATGGCCTCCCATCACTCCGATTCATTTTGTGGAAGCTGGGCCACATTACAGGGAGAAAAATGATTGTTCGTTCTCTTCAGGTCCAGCTCTGTATCCTGCAATTCGTATTCAGGCCAAGATGCCATCTTAGCTTGTATTAATTGTCCATCTGTCAAATTGGCAGCAGTACCCACTCTCTGTCTCTCATCTTGCATATTCAGATTAGCGCCAAACCCCAAGTGGTGTCTTCCGTTGGCTGCACTTCCCCCCCACCACCACCACCACAACAACCACCACCATACATCCCACCCCAACATACACACCACACCACCACCACCCCCTCATGCTGATCTTCATTGTAATGTCAGTCTGGTTTGTTTCTGGCAGGTGGATTGTGAGATGAATGTGTTTGCGAAATTGCATCATTTTTAGATATTTTCTGAAAAAACAAAGAACATCTTTGAGGATCTATGATGCAAAATATGACACAGTGGGATAGTTAAGTCATTTCCTAATCCTGTGTAATGTTCGGTTAAAATATTTTAATATTTTTGTAGAGTTTATTTTATGCTTTAAATCATGACGAAAAAACAGCTTCTAGTACACCAAGTGTCTTAAGTAAAAAAAAAATGTTACAACTAGTCCCACATGAAATGCCACAGCAGTATACAGAATAAATTGTTAAAATGTTCTGAGACTTTATGTATACAGTATACAGAGAATTGTTGCACACTTTTTCATCCTTTTGGATGTCAAGTTAGTAGCACTTAGCAAAGGAACAAATGATGTATTGAACTAAACAAAATTAAAAAAAATCATTATATGGACATTGCAAATGTTTTGGGTTAAAGGAGTGCTTGCAGCACTGTGTGTTCAGGAATACAACATATAATATCTACACAAGGTTTGAGACTGTTAAACAAACGGGCAAAAACATAGGTAAGGAAACAGGAAGACATTTGTATAAAACAACATGACATTTCATGCAGCTATAAGATCACATGACTCTCAGTTATTTAAAAAGTTGGTTCACTTTCCTGCCTTCATTATTTACTATTTACTCTGATTGTCCGAGTATTCTTGTTAGAAGAGAAATAGTGCTAATGAGATTTCTTTAGGCATGGACACAGTCCAGTCAAAAGACTACAGCGTCAGACTCCATTTCCCAGAATCCCCAGTGGCCATCCAATATGGCCGCTCCCAGCGCTACACTTCCTGATCACACCTACTCACAGTGTCTTGAATATTAAGGTTTCCTGCTCACTGTTTTGGCACCTGTTTTTTATTGCCTGTATTTAGTTTCAATTGAGTTTTGAGTTCGCTTTATTCCACTGATTGTGTATTTAAGCCACTTTGTTTTTGTCACTTGGTGTTAAGAAGCAATGCTACCATGTACTAAGCTGAACCTGTGCCTGATTTTGACTGTGATTCCTGTCCTGTCTGCTTGTTGTTTGCTGATTGCTTGACCTTAGCCCTCTGACCACATTATAAGATATGAGTTTTGGACTTGGTCTGTGTGATTTTTTTATACTCTCTTTATTAAAGCACCTGCAATTGTGTCTCAAACTGTCTCGGTAATTACCTGACATTGTTACAGACGAAACCATTGATTTCCTTTTGGAAGTAATATTTATTTTCTTTCTGAAGTAATATTGCAACAAATATCCTAAAACTTCAGTAAGAATTTAAGGATTTAGGGTCATGTATAATTACACAAATTACCTGTATATTTATGTATATATAAATGCAGCTTACAATAAATCTTTATCACTTAAACTGTAGAGGTTTATTACACCACGTGTCACAGCTTTTCCACCTATACTTAAAAAAAAAAATTCCAGTGGGAAAAATATAGAAACATTTTAGGGGAAAACCAGAGCACTAACTAAGACACCGCTTTAATTAATACTTTGGTAAAACACCTTTTGCCTGGAATGCAGCACTCGGTCTTTAAGGGTAAATCTACCAATTTATAGCATAGTGGTTTAACAATTTAATGTTCCCCTTTCTTGAAACAAGCTCCAGATCTATCAAATTTCAAAAGGAATCTCACTGCCTCTTCAGGTCATTCTACAGGTTTTCAATAGTATACAGATTAGTGACTTTCCCTTCTAAAACATTGATCTTATTTTTCTGAAGTTTTTGTTGACTTGTGGACTTGTGCTTTGGGTTGTTATCATGATGGATAGTGAAGTTCTTCTGTATGGATTATGAGTCTCTGTAGCTCTGGTGTTATGGTCTGGTATTGCTTTCATTTGTCAGGCTGAGGCTCTGCAATGTGACAATAAACTGAATTCAATTGATTACCTGATTGTACTGAATGAGCACGTTATAACATCAGTGGATTTTTTCTTCCCTGATGGCATGAACATATTTCAGAATTGTCCATGTCAAGATTTATCAGTCTTAAATAGTGAAAGAGTGATTCAGGTAGCATGAGGAATCATTTTCACACATGAATTGGCCTCCACAGAGTCCTGACCTTAACCCCAAAGAAAGTCTTTGTGATGTGCTGGATAACTCTGTAATCGCCAAAATTTAATGCAAAGCATGACAAAAAAAATGTTATGATGTTGCACAGCTTTGTCAAAACGATGCCACAGTGAATGTGCACTGTAATCAAAGCAATCTTTAAGCCAGGCAATGTATATGTATCCCTGATTCAGTCTATCTTGAATAGAGCTGCAGTTCCAACAGAAAAGAAGCAGCCCCAATATGTGATGCTGCCACCAGCATGCTTCACCAGAGGAAAAAGCTGTTGTGGCATTCTGAACATATTTCTAACTATTATGTATGCATATATTATTGAAATTGTTGTTCTTGATTGTCTTTTGTATTACTCCATGGATTTCAGAAATTGTGTTGCTGGTTATGCACTTGAACTTGCCTTTCTTTTTGTAGATTGTTATCCATTGTACACATGCTACTTTCTGAAAGAAAAAAAAATGTTGCTGTAAAAATTCTCAGTGTTTTCGATCAAGGCAGTTGTAGTGGCTCTACAAATCAGGTCTAATCAGAAAATGAAAACTTTGTTAACGCTGGCAGCGATTTTCAAAAGAGTGCAAAAAAACTACAAATGATTGTCATCATCAACATCATCATCTACTACATCTGCGGAGTATGAGGCTAATTATGAATAATCAAGTCCAATGCATTGTGGGAAACATAATTTGGACTAGCTTGAGGTGTCAATTATATGAATGGACCCACTGGCATTGGTTCAGTCATAGATAATAGAGTCTAATGGTTTGTGTGTGTGTGTGTGTGTGTGTGTGTTTGTGTGTGTGTGTGTGTGAGTGCTGTTTTCAAAAAACTTTAAAAATCTAGTCCTCCAAAAACATTAAGCATAGGACATGTTGAATTTATAACAGATGATTGTAGATTTTAGAAACAGACGTTTTAAAATCTTTACTACATAAAACAGAAGTTTGCCTGTTAAACTGCAAGGACTAATAGGTCTAGGTATGCACAAAAGTATCGCGACGCCTATTGAAATTTTTTTGATATCCAATTCTAAATCCATAGGCATTGATATAGAGTTGGTCCTCCCTGTGCAGCTATAACAGCTTCCACTAATCTGTGAAGGCTTTTTACAAGATTTTGTAGTGTGTCTGTTGGAGCTTCAGTCCATTTATAAGAGCATTAGTGAGGTGAGACACCGAAAGCTGGAACACATTCTGGAACAGAAAAGTGCCGTCCTCAAATGGTTCACACAAAGAAGCATGCAGTTGTTCAAAATGTGAAGCATTAATATTTTCCTTCACTGGAACTAAGTTGCCTAAATCAAGCCCTGGTGAAGCGTGATTCTTCACTCTATAGAATACGCTTTCACTGCTTCTTGTGGTAGTGTCTTGTGGTAGTGTGCTCTACATCACTCTATACGATGGTTGGTATTGTTCTTGGTGATGTAAGGCT
>JAOVVF010000042.1:13662849-13677464 GCA_028565595.1 Duopalatinus emarginatus | reverse complement strand
GAATTTAACTAAGCACTCTTGTAAGTCGCTCTGGATAAGGGCGTCTGCCAAATGCCGTAAATGTAAATGTAAATATATAGTCAGGACACTTACTAAAGCATCTAACAAGAACCACAGCATGGAGGTAAGAGTTCTCTGTGAGTATGACTTTATTTGCACCTGGGCATAGAGCCAGCAAAACTGTATTGCCTCCTTGCCTCTCACCTTAGCTAACCTCAGTCCAGGCAGGCTGTATGAAGCTATGCCTGTCCTCCCCCCGCATGCTCACATGCTAAAGCAATCACCATCAATCCCAATCGCTGCTCTACCCCACTGCTCGGCTCCCTAGCAGAGCCCCAGAGGCCCAAACACTGCTACTCAGATACAGACAAAAGCATGAGCAGAGCTTGGAAAGTGCCTGGAGTATTTCAGAGAGAAAATGAATCGGGATGCTAATTTCCATACTTTAGATTTACATAATAATCTGTGTGAATAATCACACACTTACTACCATTAATATTGGTAATCAATAAAGAGCTTGTAGGATTTTGCATGCAGTTTTCAGAACCATAAGTAGGTTCAGCAGGTGTCTGACTCCATATATCTGGAACTCACTGGATTTTCAGTATTGTGCTATTAATACAACAGGATATCACATTTTAAACACTTGGAACAAGGTTAACACTCCCCTTACATGGCGTCTTTGTATAAAAATGTAAAAAAAAAAGATGAAGTGTTCATCGAATGTTTATTTTCCTTTCTTTCCTCTCCCTCTGGCTGCTCTGGGTTTTGGTCTACTGCCCAACACAACATTATATGATAAATAATGGCAGACAGAGCGAGTGTCGCAAAATGGAGAAAAGTGATGGACATCGCTCACAGGAAATGGCCTTAAAAGCTCACTGCTGGCCAGTAGCAAGCATTTCACACCAAAGTATTCATGCTGAGAATTTGTTTTATAGCTAATATGGATTTGTTATTCAAGTCAGATATATCAGTCAAATATATGCTGAATATACAGAATATCAACAAGATATAAAAGAAGTCACATATTCAGGGAAGCACAGTTAAAAGTAGAATCTGCACCAGGGTTTGATTATGTTAATGTGTGGCATGTGGATGAGACCTGAAATCGAATATTAATATCAGACATTTTTCTGGACTCTCATGTTTCTGGACTGTTCCCATAGATTTGTCTTCTATAGATGGATAATAATTAGTCATGCTACATAAGTTGCATGTAAACTCTGTGAGACTGAATGAAAAAGAAAAAGAAGAAGAAGGTAAAAAAAAAAGGTGGAGTAATGTTACATTCTTCACTGTAGATGCAAAAGAAAAAAAACTAGGAAGTTCATTATTTGGGTTTGGAGCTATATAAATTCCCAATAGCTGTTCTTTGGCTATGACCCACGACTACCTCGGAAACTTACATTACGCTAAAAATTCCCTCGTAATCAACATGAACTTATTTTACATCATTTTCGAAAAAGCCATATGTTTTTCTGGCGCTTTTAATCGATCTCATGCGTCTCCACCTTGGAGAAATTCATCCCCCTCCTGTGTCAGGGCACACAATGCCTTCACTGTACTGCTGCTCGCTCTCCCCTCCGGCTCCGGCTGCAGATGGTGAAAGGGCTAGAGGAACATGCATACTGAGATTATGGCGGCATGAGAAAGTAGCATCGTAACAGTATCCATCATTATGATACACCTCTCGAGGCCAGTGTTTTCACATCCATAAAAAAACTTCTCTGAACGCTCCTCAGAGTAGTAGGGAAAATAAGAAAGGTCTTTTCTGAATAGGTTTCCTCCATTTTTGAGACATTTGCGTTGAATATAAAGCTGCTACTGCCATGATGATAGTAGTTGTTGGTCATGTGTTTGTCTATGTAACTGGACATGTATGTGTAATGGAGCTCAGTGGTAGAGGTGCTGCATTGTGCCAGGAGTGGGGTCTTAATTAAAACTTCCACAGTGCAAGACCACCTCCTTTGTTTGTATAATTTATTTAAGTAGTATTCTGTGTGGGTTGGTGTGTGTGTGGGTGTAGGTGTAGGTGTGTGTGTGGGTGGCATATTATATATATCTTGGTAAGGACCAAATAGTAATATCTGAAAAAAAAAAATGAAAAAGGATTTTTCCATTTATTTATAGAGGTTAAAGTTAAATGTCTGTGTAGACAAAGCATTAATTACCTTAATTAATAATAATGTAAGGTCACCGCAGGGTATGTAACACAAATGTGTGTGTGCACCTTACTAAATATCTTTCTTGCAGGCGAGTCTGTTCATGTGCTCACTTCGAATAATTTTTTCCATCAGTGTCCCGTATCTGTAATTTATCTGATCCTACTTTAATAGTTTAAAGAATGACTTTATCGTCTACAGAAACTGGACGATTTGCTGTAAAGCTAATGATGGCCATTCTTTATGCTTAACTGAAGCCCCTCATCCTGGATAGAAAGTTCTGGAAGTGATTTGCAGATATCTCCACAATGACTGCTGATTAGGACATGAAAAAAGGGCTGTGTACATATGTGGTGAGCTCATCTAAATCAAAGTGTATTTCCTGCTAAATCGCTTTTTTTCTGTTGAGCTCCTAAATCACTTGAACCTATAAGGAAAATTTATGGCTTTTACAAAGTGTTGGCATGGTATCAACTTATAATACCACTTAGTACATATATAATACATATATAAACGGTGTACATCCTTATTGCCTTTGCCCAACTTACAAAATGTTCAACCAGAAGCATTAAACATTTTGAGGCCACCTGTGAAAGCTTTACTGTGCCTGATTTTTGCGGTGATGTTTTTTTTCTTTCTGAATTTAAAATAGGGGTAATAATCATTTCATAACATGACTATTTTGCATGTTTGAAACCAGATGTAAAACTACTTTTTGCTAAATGCATATCTAAAGCTTCCTGGGAATCGCTTTCGGCTTAAAGTCTCACAAGCAGTTGAGTTGACAAACATCAATTGAAATGGGGCAGGTGCGGAAAGAGGCAAAGACTTGATTTATTTTTGTATGTGTGGGAGCATGGTAGGGGGTTGGTGGGTTTTAGGGGAGAAGGCGGGGGCTTAAAATTACACTCGCAGCCCTAAATCCTCTTCCCCCAGCATGGCATAAACAGGCTTAGACTGGGCAGGGATGGATGCCAGGCCTCCCCCCCCCCCCTTTGGCTTTTGTGTTTTAATTAACCTGTGCTGGGCCTGCTCGTGCTAAATGTGCTTCAGTTGATAAGGTGCCTTGGTTGATTGATTCATTGGGCGCACGTGCTTCCAATTTACATAGCATTATTGCTAACGTTAGCTTTAGCAATAAGCAACAATTTATGCTTTTTAAGTTGAGAAGCATAGATATACATACTCCATGCCACATATACCTGTGGTATGATTGATTTCATATTCATCTCTAGATGCCGAGGGATTAAATCAATGTGAGTGATGGGTTTAACTGTAAGTCTCTCGTCCTTCATTCTGGACATTAGTGTCTCCTGTCCCTCTCTTCTGCCTGGCATAGACTAAGTCTGGCCACCTCCCAGCAGGCCACTCAACGTCTCCATTAGCCAGTACCATGGCAATGGTGTGATTAAAATGGGCGCCGCTGGCACACCCAGATGGGCCATTGTTCCATATGTGTTCCACCTGCGCCCACCGAAGACAGCGCCAACCACACTGCCACCGTGGCTTCTGATTGGATGTTGCCTCAGCAACCTTGAAGCTAGATGATATACTGAGCAGGGTTTAAACCCCCCAACATGGGGCTGTTTTTGCTTTTTCTCACTACTTTTTTTTTCTTTTTTACCATTAAAGATTGGCACAGGACACAAAGTAAATGAATCACCATTAATAATAATTTGCATATGGTGCCTGGTGGAAGCGTGCAGCGATGTTGGCTGCAGGTGAGAAAAGCTCAGTGTTATCAAAGCTAATGCAGGATACCTGGCAGAAAGGGAGCATTAGCATGAAGCCATTAGCGAAAATGGGAGACAAAAAATCATAAAAGCCCCTACAAACACCAACAGAATGTGGTAAAGCACAGTGTCAAAGCAATGAAAGTTTTTCACATCAGGTTGTAATCAAGTCAGTGCAATTCTACTCTTTATAACTTCACCTATCACTTTTAATGTTCAGCTACATTAGCAATAGTGATTAGGTGAAAGCGCAATGCCCCATACTTGCTGTTCTCTATCTTCATACTAAACCCATCAGTTTCTTTCCTCCCCTGGTTTGCTTTTTTATGATTCCACTTCGTTTTCGGGGTATCTGGTGTTTTTTTCCTAATTCCTTGCGGCACTGGAGGGCGATGCGTAGAGGCTGTGTTCAGCATGCCTGCAGGTTTTAATAACAATATGGCTGCCATCCAGCAGCAGCAACCTCAGGGATTGGTTGAGCCTGCAGTTGAGGAGGAGGAGGAAGGGGATCGAGCGTGATTCAGCTGGAATCAGACTCCCCTCACCTGCATCCAAGTGGAGAAAAGCCATTAAAGCTGCCTCGGGCTGAGAGGAAATGGGAAAACAGCCCAATCGTTTTATTCTTCTCGGTTTATTTTTTTATGTTTTTGAGAATTAATGTTTGAAGTTTCATATTTTGCCAGGATCTCGCTGGTCTGTATTGACAGCGTGTTTATCACACTACAGCAGAAAAAATGAGAGATTAAAAAAGAGATGGATACATGTATGATACGGCTAACTGCTTTCTTCAAGCATACTGAAAATTCATATAGGCAATGTAGGAAAATTTCAATACTTATTTCAATACAGCAATACTTATTGTGGCTCAGCCTAGAGCACGGTGAATAGTCCATCCTCAGTCATAATGCTGACAAAGATCATTCAAACACACTTCTATTTGATTAGTCAGTGCCCCTGGTTCGCATTTACATTCCCAACTCTGGCACAGAAAGGCCCTCAAGGCAATATGTGGGCAGCTCTTGTGCAGCATAGGATGATGACTTTACGGTACAATGTATGCAAGGCAGCGCTTGCCAAATCTCCTTGATTACTCTGTGGACTGGCATTGCACACTCTATTGGTTGGGCATGGAGTCAAGCAATTATTGCACATGTGTTGGAACAATTAATCTCTTTTGTTGCTAAGGCTTGTTCCAGTGAGAAGTGCTTTCAGGACTAAGATTGTTGCTGTCACACCACATTTTTTGCTTTTTTTTCTCATTATGTTTTTCATCTTTTCAGCAACCACTATTCAGTCTCACACCACAACTGGGTATATTTAATTAAAATTTATTTGTATAGCAAGTTTTAACAATGGTCATTATCCCAAAGCAGCTTTAAAGAAATATTAAATCTGGATTTATATCTGTTTTATACCTGATGACAAACTGGTGGTGACAGTGGCAAGGAAAACACCCTGAAATGACAAGAGGTAAGAAGACAACAGGAAAACCTCTCACAAGAAAGGAATCCATTCTCATGTGGGTGATACAGATTATGCAATTATAAATAATCCCTTCTATAACTGAGTTCTATATAGAAAAAAGGCAAATGTGTAGCTAGGAAACCCTTGTGACAAATGTTATGTTATGTTATGTTATGTTATGTTATGTTATGTTATGTTATGTTATGTTATGTTATGTTATATTGACTATACTAGTCGTGCTATTTTTGCCACTCTACCAATACAATTTAAGTATATTTGTCTGAGCTGCCAGATTGTTCACTAAAACACATTAAAGCGTGCTGAAATTATTCTTGTAATACTACCACTGGTGCTCATTAATCACATACTAATATATCAAGTTATTTTAAGCACACTTAATTAGCTTTATGTGTCTGATTGGGCAAAAAAAAGATAAATATATATAAATTGTATTAGAACAGTGGCAAAATAACATATGACTACTATATGCAGTATAAATTAAGTGTAACTCAGTATAGATGTAATTACATTTTAGTAGTGATTTAGTGAAATGAGTGGTTAAATTTGTCAACAAATATTTCTGAATATTCATGGCTGAGACTATTCTCATGAAAGATGTGCAGTGTTTTTTTTGGAGGTTTTGTTCTAGATGCTGTGACTACAGAGTAACAGCTTTTGCATTTTAGTGCCTGCTCTCTTTCCTTGTGTTGTGCATAATGGCAATAATTAGATTATTCTTACAAATCATGACGTTTACCCCGAAAAACCTCTCTTGGCAAGAATATAAAGACAGAGCACTGAGAACTTATCAGCTATTCCTTTAACTCTGGCACTGTTTTCATTATGAAATGTGCCTTAAGACAGAGAGCATCTATGAGATTTGAAATAAAGCCAGCCATTCATTAATGATAAATATGCGCCGCTATTGACCTCTATATGCTTTACAGTGTTTGTTCAAACACAAAGACTCTTGTGATAATACATTAAATCAAATGCCCCAATACACACAGAACACACGACGGGCCTTTACTAAGACACATCAAGCAGTCAAAACATCCTTATGAAAACATAACCGTCAGCTTCAAAGGCTCAACTCCCTCTTGGAAGGATTGAAGTGATGATAAAAGATAAAGCCTTAAGCCTTCCCTGTATATCAGCTCAGCCTTTGATTCAGCCCAAGTGCCGACTTTGCGGGGGGGAGAGGGGTGGGACACGGGTCAGTGGGATTGCGCAAGGACGCTAATGCTGGTCGTCTGGATTCTCCTGAGCGGATATGACCTTTTAGGAGCTGCTTGAAAATGCAGAGCTGCTGACCTGCAGTGGAATTAGTGCATCCCTGTGGCCGCAGACAGCTGGACCTCGCCTGGGTGCTACCGCACAAAAGCCCTGAGCTGAATAGAGCTGCTAATCTGCCTGTGAGCTGCAGGCAAAGGGGCACAGCTTCACCCTGGGGGCCTCATTTGGCCCCTGATCAGATAGATGAAGGGTCGGCAGGGGCCCGTGGTGCCACAGTTCCCCTATGTACCCTTGCCCTCTTGGCAGATGCTACTTCACCCTTCAGGGATTGAGTTGCTCTGAGGGGAGACATCTCCGTGGCAGAGAAGCTTGGGATGGAGTCAGTATGCTTGAATAGCTACACCTCTGGGGGTGTTTAGGTGCCGGTGAAGGCTTAAGAAGTACATTCCAAGGGGAAGTAGCATGCCCACACCAGGCTCACATACCATGCAGAGGAAGAAAGACCAGTCATCACTGTGGATTATATTAGTTTTTTTAATGGTTTTACCTTGTGATTGATTTATGATTTATTATCTCACTATTGGTGTCATAGTGAATTTAGTTCCTCTTAGTCTTTCTTCTTCATACCATCTTACAGAGCTTTCCCTTGCTCATTAGGGATCTAAATATAATACAAACTGATTTCTGTTAAGTTGCTTTGTGATGAGATCTACTGTCAAAAGTACAAGACAAATAAAACTGAATTAAATAGAAATGGGCCTTTTATTAAAATGTGCTAATTTTTCATTTTGCTATGTTGTGAAAACTATTCTGTCTTATAGAAGAGACTTAACAGCAGGTAGGACAGAGGTGTCAATATTATGTTCATTATGTCCCTTAACAATGTTTTAATATTTTGTATTATGATGAATTTTATTCAGTTATAGTTAATTTGTCATTGTTTCAGTGTGCCCACTTTTACATATCATTTTATGTAACCATTCAATTAAGAAAATTTGATGTGCTGTTATTAAAATATGTAAAAGGGTAAATATTTTAAAATAACAGAAAAAAATATACCAGTTTTAATAGCATTTTTAATACAAGATCCATCATATATCTATAAAATTTATCCTGGTTTATAATGTTTAAAAGAAAACTGACAAGTATTTCATAAGGACACATAACTTATATAAGTATTTATATAGGGTTATGGAAACAGACCTTTCAGGGATATGACCTGATGACATTGTGGCAAGTGTGTGGTGATTAGTGATTCTCTAGCTGGTAAGTTTTGGTTAATGTGGTGCAGACCAATAAAGAAAACAACTTGAGCAACTCCGAAATTACTGTAATTTAGTAGAAACTGCTGTAGATGCAGATCTACTTTAAACAGCCCAAAATAAGACTCAACATTCAGACCTACATGTATTTTAACTCAGATTATAGTTTATATTTTTATTAGAGTTTGCACTAAAATACTGCATCCTGCTGTAACAGCAGAACAGACAGCATGCATTACTAAAGGACACAAACCAGCATTAGTAGAGGGATCCTGGCATCTATCAAACCACAACCCAGGCTAACACCTGGCTCTTGTATGCACTGATTAGCAATCACTCCAGCCCTCCTCATCTGCACCACAGATACTCACAACTGAGATCCCACACCATTACTAATCAAGATGTTTGCAAAACCCTAGAGATGCATAGCATCTATAATGTAAGTAGTTTGCTCTTCTGGTTAATTTGAGTCAATTTCTAGGTTAAGCCTGGTTGAAACAAACATCTCCAGGATTTAGAGTGCTGTTCTAATGCTGATGCTTATCTCTTAGTTTGCTATTGTATCTCGTTTTTATTAAACATTGTCAGTGGAGAGTTACATGCAATGGACAAATTTGGTTTAGTGTAATATTTGAATAAATATAGAGTATGAGCTCCCACTCTTACTACAGTTTATACTGTGCAGCCTGTCTTTCCTATGTTGGTGAGAAGCTTGAATGTAAATTTGATTTTCTTATATGTGAATTTTAATGCTGATTTCATTAAAGGCTGGAAAATATACTTAAAAGGAATTGGTATATATATCAGGGTACATGACTTTATTTTCTACAAAGTTACAGCTGACTTATGTTAGGGTGACAGACATGGTTAACGGCCAGAGCTTTTCTCAAATCCAAATAAATCTCTTTCAGTGATTACAACTGCTATAATCGGATGTGAAATTGGATTGTCTCCCTCAGCCCTATTTATTTATTGTGACCTGGTGTCTCTAAATAAGAAAAAGCTCCCGTCCTGGATCTGAGGTTCCACAACTGTGGCCTCGGCCCTTTTCCTGAAGAGGGTCATGTATACTGTAGACATGCCAAGGGATTAGGGGATGAAAGAATGCCACTGACTGTGAAATTGCCAGATTTTTATCAGGGTGCAGAAAGAGGAACAGCTGTAATAATTCTGGTTTTTAATCCGAAGGATGATGATGAATTTAGAGCTGTGTGTGTCTGTGTGTGTATTTTCCATGTGGCCTTGTATATTACTGGATATTGACCAAACTCCAATCAGAAAATTTCCAGCAGGCTTCTGGAAGATTCCATTCGGAAATCAGGAATCTGTTGAAATGTCACATGCAGAGCTGAGCTGAAAATAAAGGGTCGGTCTTGAGTACCAGCCTCAGCTGCATTGGATCTTTATCAGTTTGCAGTTTTATGACAGCATTGTTGATGCATCTGCATTCTAATCCTGCCCTCTGCTCTCTCTCAGATAAAGCTCTATACTTCAGGGAAGCCTTAATCTTTCATGAAGGGTTTATCATCTCTGTCCCAGCTTGAGAAAAGTAAGAACTCCTGTGGCATCTTTCCATAAGAGGCTAATGGACAAGCAGTTTTGTTAATTAGGTTTGTTTCACCAACACGCATCAAGTGAGTTGATTCTGGTAAGATACAGGCGGTCATCTCAGAAATGTCCTGATTTTAATTTTGGAATGACGCATACCGAGGCTTCTCATACAGCCTGTTCCTACTCATGAAGCTAAAGTATATACATGAAGGTGACGAAGAAAAAGGCGAAGCTGCCTTCTAGCCTAGGATCATGAAGCTCGGCTCCTTCCCAAAGCAGCAGGTGACAGGCAAAACCCACTCCTCAAATGCCACCAGGGCTGCTGGAGCCGGATCATCTCCAAAGGCAAAACTGCTGCTTCCAAACACGCCGCGAGTGTGGGGGCTTTAATACATATTATTCACAAAGAGCATGATTGATCATGCAAACGTGTCCAGCTGCTTGGTTTTGGCAGACAGAGCAAGTTAGCAGCATGCCGTGCATCGCAGAGCCACTTTAGGTCTTCCAAATCCCCCGACACCACCATAACAGGCAAGACCTCACTTGCACAGCATCATATGATTTTTTTTTTTCCCGAGACGTTTGTTTGTGTCCTCGTATGCAGTCAGTGATCCGTATGGCTCTCGAGGAGTCTGCTGAGGGGAAAAGGACGTGCAAGAGCCTTGTTCGACTATCAAAGGATGTGAATTAATAAAGACAGGCCTTTTTTGATCAGCATGTCTGGTGAGACAGCACCCCCTTGTGGGGACTTCATATAGGAAGGAACTTGGTGGTATATCTGACAAGGTGTGTTGAATTAGGGGGAAAAAAAGTACTATTCAATGGTATTTTTATTTCAGTATTTTTGAGATGTACATGTTACATAATGCTTGTATTTTATTATTAAAACAGTACAACAAATAAAGAGAAAATTCCAAGAATCATTGTAGTGTGATGATCTGAGATTTTCAGAATTAATTTTTGCATTTATTGCTTTCAGATGATATCACAGTTCCATATAGGATGGTTCACGTATCCCTCCTTTCACAGTAGCTTGAAACTGAAAAGGTTGTTGTATTTCTGAAAAAAAAAAAATACAAAGATTGTATCCTAATACACTAAAAACATGTAGTTATATGTAGCTATCCTGCATGTTACTGCTTATGGAAAATGTAACTAAATAAGATACCTTTCCTTGTTACAGGTGCGACACAATATTTACACCTTTAGTATGTAGTGCTACTGATGTGTTCAATTCCCCAGTCACACAGCCAGGGGCATTTCTTTATGGAGTTTGCATGTTCTCCCAATATCTGTGCAGGTTTTCTCTGGGAGCTCTGATTTTCTCCCAAAGTCCAATGTCATGCAGTCAGGTGAATTGAAGATACTAAATTGCCATTAGATAAGTGTTTGTGTGTGCCCTATGATGGACTGGTGACCTGTCCAAGGTGTTTCTCTGTCTTCAACCCAGTGACTGCTGAAATGAACTCGAGCACCCCCATGACCCAGTAGTAGGGTAACCAGCTTAGGTAACGTGTCCTTTATGCCATATAAAACGTTGCCAGTCATGTAACTTCTAAAAACTACTTATGGTACCATAGACTTACTTTTGTTTCCTCCTTTAATTAAAAACTAAATGTGTTAAACAGCCTTGCAAACTGAAATGAACGTACTTACATTTTATCGCTTATCTGCTTTCCGAAAGAAAATTGACTGTAAAAAAAAAAAAAAAAAAGACCAAACTTAAAAGGTTATTTTTATTCTTGGACATATTAATTAAGAGAGTGTTGTAAACAACAATTGACATGGATGAGTGCCAGCTAACATCTGCAGGGTGATTAATGGAAGGTGGATGAGAATTTTTCATCCCAACACTCACATTCTGTCCTTTGACGGGTTTGCTGTAGAAATTGGTCTCTGCTTGCTGGCTTCCTCTCCTGCATTCTTTCTGAGCTGCAGCTGACCAAGGTGAAAATATTTATAATATTTAGTATGACAGTGAAAGCTCCGGTCAGGGAGTGTTGCTAGTTGTGCAGTTGTACTGCTCATTCAAATTTATGCTCCCAAAACCACAAGGCTAATAAAACACACATTATATTGACACTGACAAATGGTTCCTCAAAGAGTATGTTTAATGCATGTTTAATACTTCTACTCTTCTACATAAAGATTCTATACTTGTGTGTGATCCTGCTTGTTAACTGCTTCCTGTGAGACCTAAAATTACAGATATGAAGGAGGATCAAATGCAAGATAAAGTTTCCAATCTCCCAAGGAGACGTTCTCCACTCTCGAATGTTTAAAGAGGTAGCAGTGAGGCACTTACGTGGCGTGTGATGAACGATGTTGATTTTATCTGTTGGACAAAAAAGAAGGTAGTTAACGTGCCTGCATCATGGCTTTGGCAAACTGTTGATGTTTTTGCCAAACAATTCAAGGTCGGTTTCCCCTAACACTTTTTTTATTATTTCCTCTGTACTGGTTGTATTGAGGAATCTGTCATCTCGACACTGAATGTTTTTGCAAATGAAGGCTCTGTTTTGGAACAGATTCAGGTTTGTGCACCATGACGAACACAAGAAACATTCCATTTGGTCTTTTGATGCCTTTCCAATCAGAATTTATCATGCATAACCACTTTCTCCTACTGTATGCAAGGAAAACCTTGAGGAAATGTGTATCTTGAGTGATAACACTATACTAGTATAATTTAATTATTTAATTGCTTTGTTACTTTTTTTTAGGAATACTCCAATATTTAATGCTCTGTTTATTGCAACATACTTTTTTTAACATAAAAAGTTAACACAAAACTGATAACTTAAATACAGAACATATATAAATACTGTGCATTTTTTTTATATTTTAGTAATACCCTGGATAACCTATAGAGTTAATATAATAAATCGTTCCAGCTCTGTACAGACATATAGTATATTTAGAGCCATTGGCTAAATTAAATAAAGCATATATATATATTGCATATGTTACAGATACAGCAGAAAGAGATAACATTAAAAAATATTGAATATTTTTTTAATCTTCTGTAGTGACTGATAATTTGGAGTGCTAAGGAAGTAAACTGACCATAGACACTTTCATCATCCTCTCTGTTATTCATGATGCTTGCCCGCAACTGCCGCAGTTTTTCCTAAAACACAAAGAATTTATATAAAGTGTCATGACAATCACCATCATTTGGAATCAGTTAGACCTCCTTTTCAAAAACATGGTACAATGTAATTAAGTTTAGAGCTGGGAATTAGGATTCATTTGCCTCATCAAATAAACCGTCTACGTACATTAGTATATCTGCACTAATCAAATCTCTTGCATTTGGCTAATTGTTCAGAAGATGCCTTCTAACAACAGCTGTTGGGTTTTCCTATGGGTTCAGTTAAGACAGAAATTTTACCATGAATGAGTCACAAGCCACATTCTGAGCCAGAATAATGTGAACAACCAAGTTTCAACCAAGAATCACAGACCAGATGAATGTATTGTAGGCTACAGAACAAATCACAACTAAATAGTGAACAGGGAAAAAAAATATAATATATAAAAATATTAATAATAATAATAATAATAATCTTCCTCACCTAATATCTAATGGTCATGTAATTGCTGTTGCACTGTGTTCATTTTGCCTTTTTTGCAAACCTTCCTACATTTCTTGATTTACTGCAGTAATGTTTATACTCTATATTGTGTATTGTATTGGCTCCTAATATGGCCAGAGCTGCAGGGGCATGTTTTATTGGTGCAGCAGCACCCTACAAAAATGTTGATCTGTTCTCACTTTGTGTTTATTTTATGTCTGCAACCACTCAGGATCCCTACTGGAAGCATCCCATCTGGATATTATCTTCTGACAATAATGATAAATGATACTGATATCAGTCTGGTTTAATGTTCATTTAGTCACAGATCTAAAAGGGAATCTTGGTTCTGTTACAGTACAATGGTTAGACAAAGCAAGAAAAAGGTATAATAACTCCAGGACAAAAATATAACCACTGAAAGGTAATAAGGACTTTCATTTTGATAGTTAACTGGCAACCTATTAAAATTAATCTGATTTAAAAGCATGCAATTTTGTCCTCAAGTGGAAATGTAAATGGATAATTAATAGAATAATTTTATTAAAGGTAGCTCTACTCTCAGGTACAATAATGCACTAGCACTCATTAATGCTTTGGGGGTCTAGTGAAGATCCACTGATGTTTTAGTCAGAATTAGCTTAGTGTCCTGTTTTATTTCTCAGGCACCGTCTACTAACTAATGCTGTTTATAATGTACATGTGGTGACCTGAAAAGACCTTCACATAGTGATTGTTTAATATAGATTTTTCATGATGTCTAGTTCACGCTTTTCTGAAATGAAACATTATTAAAACATTATTACTAAACATTATTATTAAAATAGCTAGGATTTAGGCATAAACTGGCACTCTGTCTTTTTACCAATCATGATCTTTAAACAACTGTATAACTTGATGCATAGCAGTATGTCATAGAAAAGTCTAATTTTGGAGAAGACCTTTTTTTTTTTTTTTAAATTATTATTATTTTTTTTATTAAGATCATTTGTGTTTTCCCATACTACCACATATATTTACATATATTAACAATCATAAAGCTCGTCTTTTTACTTTATAATGTATTAATTCATTTTCACAAGTTATGTAAATAATTATTATAATAATTAAAGAATATAACTATTGCATTTTTTCTATAATTGTTCTTATTAAAAATATTTTCTGTCTTTCTGTTTACATTGCATGCATGCCTGTATGTATGTATGTATTTTTTTAAATTATGCATAACTGCATATTAAAAAAGGATAGTCACCTGTTGGATGCCGTCTAATCCTTTCTGAACCCGTTGCCAGTCACTGAATCTCTCCAGGGCCTCATCTACGCTGAGTGATCCTTTCTTCACCTGCTCCTGCAGTTTAATGAGCTCGTCCAGTCCAGGCGCTGGACCCGGCATAAAGGTGTCGTATGTGCATGAGTCTTGATCGCTGGCTATGGCATGCACCCAGCAGTTAGTGTTACAAATAGAGATAAATAAGGGAAGCTACAGCTTGACACATGCAAACTGAATGTGACACATTTTCACAGTTTTGTTCAAATATCAAAAAATCTATGTGTGTGTGTGTGTGTGTGTGTGTGTGTGTGTGTGTGTGTGTGTGTGTGTGAGTGTGTGTGAGTGTGTGTGTGTGT
>JAOVVF010000042.1:13627964-13644634 GCA_028565595.1 Duopalatinus emarginatus | reverse complement strand
TATTGGGTTTTCACTGTTGCAGAAAATAAAATAACTGCTATTCAGATTCCCATGTGTGCCAGTTCCATTCGCTGAGCCGGTGAAAGCGTAACATTTAGCTCTACAAAACTGAATTTCTTCATGATCAAGTCCACTGTACCTAATTAGAGCATTACAGTATGTTGCTTGAAACTGGACATTGTTACATAATGTCAATAAAGAATGATAATGAGGGAGAGTAGGGGGTCAGGAGATGGTAACATTAATAAACATATGGCATTAATAAATTAATGGCAGACAAGTAAAGTAGGAGCTTTTCTTAATTCATTTTCTCCTCTTTTGCATTACTATTTGTCAAACACATCAAGTTAATTAAATTGGTAAAGACCAAGGAAAGAAAGGAGCATAGCTAGAGTGGGGTATTTCAGGTTTATTTGTGGATGGTTAACATAACACATTTACTTACAAACTGCATGTGTCAGATACCTTTGTATAACACAGTAATTGCACCATAATGATTTTCATAAAATAGCAGAAAAGCATTTCGGTTCCTGTATATGCCCTAGATAATCAGATCCTATGAGAAACAGGATTATCCAATAAGAATCACATATTTTCTCGTTACATGGGAGATCATCTACGTGGCCAAAAGCATATGGACAATTGACCCCAGCTATGGGTGCCTTTTCCAAACTGTAACCACAAACCCTAGGTGGCCCAAACCTGTTCTTCAAGCATGACAGTGCCTCTGTATAAGAGGCAAGCTTCATACAGGCATGGTTTACTAAGGTTAGTCTGGATGAACTGGAGTGGTCTGTACAGTTCCCCGACCTGGCCTCTTTGCTTGACATCAGTGCCTCAATAATGCCCTTGTGGCTGAATATGCAAATCCCCAGTCACACTCCAAAGAAACTGGAGGAAGGTGGGGGGGGTCTTTGGGTAATGGGTGTTAATGTCATGCCTTTAAAATAGGATGTTTAATAAGCACATAGGATGTCATGGTCAGTTGTTCACATAACTTTATCCATACAGTGTATGAAGTGTATGGAGTGGATTAAATGCAAGCCAGTCTACCTCACTGCCAGTTCTAAAACTACTTGTAGAACAGAATGCATCACCAAGTTGAGTGAACATGCAATGGATTTTACATAATTCGTATGATTAATAATTGATACTGATAGAGACAAATGGTATGTATGGTGACTGATTAGTTGCCTTTAGGTCACAAATTGCCTTTTAATACCATATTAGTAGTAGTGATTAATGTAGAGGGGATAGTTGTAGTTAGTAGTAGGGACTCCTGTAGAAACCACTTGGCTGTGTTCACATGCTTTTAGAAAGTTTTTGTGTGCAGTTACGCTATTAACATATATTGATGCATTCATTAAATATTGATTCCTTTTGAGCATATAATTGTTGTAAATAATATATGAGGCCAAATTATTTATATGCTCAGGAAGTGATGAGGTATATACGCTCTGACCCAGTATGACACGGTCATTCGTCACTTCTGATGAACACTTTCTAAAATTTTAATATATTAAATCTACATCACATATGGCACTTCCATGATTAAGCACTTGAGGATATCAATCTTTTTTTTCTTCCCCGCCTAAGGAATTTGATCTAATAAGGCAATTATATTATATTTCCCTCTTGTATTTATGAGATGTACTGCAGAGCTAGGTGAGGCCTATCAGTCAATTTTAATCCAATTTTACAGGTATGATTACAGCTGTCACATAACAGCCAGGGCTGAGAGGGGATTAGGTTAAGTCTTCCATTTTCATTCCCTTGAGCTTGGGAATTCCCTGGGTGGACTGAGAGCTTGTTAGTGTTGGAGATGAAGTATACCTGTAGGAGGTTTGTGCTAAATCCAATTTGTAACATGAAGGTGGTAGTGGCATGTTTTTCCTTATTAAACTATCTGGACTTGGAATGGAAGTTAGAGCTATGTCATATGAGTGAGTCAGCTTTGTTTGAACACATTGGTTGAACATATTCTGAAAGTCCACTATGATAATACATAACCTATTTATATTTCAATTGTTATTTAGGAAAGTCAGCTACAGAGTCATGATCATTCAGTTGTAATTGCCTTTTTTTTGCATTATCATATCCCTGCCAGGTGGCCTGCAGGACTTATTCTCTTACTACATTACGAGGTTTGAGTGGTGAAAGTTTAGACTGGTGCATTTTAATGTTCAGCAAAATGTTCAAAAAAAAAAAAAAACAGAAGTGTATGAGAGTCAAACCACCTGAGAAATCAAATAAAATTATTCTTCATCTGCAATGTCTTGTAATTAAGCCCGAGTCAGTTAAGTCTGTACATCTGCAACAAATCCTACCCTGTTGGAGATTGAGGAGCAGAGACAGCACGCACACACACTATGCAGCACACTGATGCCTGACAGATATTGATATTTCTCTAGGGTCAAAACTGTGCTGAACAAAAATGTTTTAGTACAGAACATATCCTTTAAAAGGACTTTCAGGCTAAAACTACAGAATCAGTAGTGATCATTTCCAGTGGAAATTACATTCTAAGACCAGGATTAAACAACATCTGTATTATAAACTGCCTGCTAAATTTTCCGTTTCTGTGTGATAGTCATTACATAGTATTATTTGCCTTTGTTTGTATTCTGATTACTTTGGGGGATATCTATCACCCAAGCAAGAGCATGGGGTGGTGTGATATATTACCAACCTTGATTATTTGGCTGTAACTGCATCTCCTATTCTGGTTATACAATACCAATTTACCAATCATTACAAGTTGTTTTGAGCTAATGAATGACACATCTTAATTTCTTACCATTTATACTTACATTTAATGGTGTGAAACATCTTTGAGACAAGTTTTACAGGCTACTAAAAAGCACTGACACTTAAGACATCTTCTATAAACGGTACATAAATATCTTTCAGAAAGCTTCACCATATCAACAATTATGGAAAAATGATAAAATTCTGTTTGTTTAGATCATTGTGACATACCCACCACAAATGTCTCTGTAAATAAGCTGTTACTATAGAAATGATCATGCATTAAAATAAGTGCATTAACATAAACCTGTGATTAGAACTGCAGCCAGACTCGTGTAGAAAGACTCCTGAAGAAAACCATGTCATCTATGACATTTACACACCTTTATTCATGCACACAATCACTGCCACTCTATATCTTGGCCTCACAAACACTATATCTTTGTAAAATAATTCTGTGTGCCTGTTGCCTGAACTTACCCATCTGATTATTCTGTTTTTAATTATTCGGTAACTGTCTTGCTTAATTTTCTTATTTGCCTTAGCCTATTAATTGTTGTTTTGACACTGCCTTACATTTTGTTGTCTGTTTTAAACTAGAATCTGAATCTTGAACAAGAGTCTGCAATTGCATTCTAACCTGTTTCCAGAGTCTTTCATGACAAGAGGCTTTGGGTTTGTAAGACAGTCGACCACACAAACACTACTTTTAGATATTACTATAAATTACTGACAGTCAGTCAGACCAGCAAGCTAGTGAACAGTATCTAGAAACTGCATAATGCAGCCAAATTGCAATACTCCACTTGTCCAATACTACTATTTAGTAGTAATTAAAATATTAGTGTATTAAATTTAATTAAATTAAAATTTACTGTAATTTTAATTCAATTCAATTCAATTTTATTTGTATAGCATTTTTAACACTGGACATTGTGCTAAAGCAGCGTTACAGAAATAGTGAAAAGGGTTATATTATTTTAACAATAATAGGTTATTTGTGCGATATAACAAAACACTGTCAGACTACTTCTCATTTGTAGTGCTAACAAATTAAGAATGATACAAAAGCAAATAGTAGAAATAAGGTAGAACTAGAAATATTGGCAAAATAAAATAAATAAACACAATAGTGCAAGACAACAAATAATTAAGTATGTTTCATAAGAAGGTAGTGGAAATAAAAAGTAAAACTAGAGATATAGGTGAGAAAGAAATGGTATATGGACTGAAAATGTGTATGAAGAGGTAGAAGGTAGAGTAAAGTGCAGAGTGATAGAATATGCAAATGATATTTTTATATAGTTCTTTTATATAGTTGTGATGTTTAAATAGAGAGTAAACCTTAGGTTTGTTAGGTGTGGTTGGTGTGACCAGTTTCAGCTAAAAAATCAAAAACAACTCGCACATCTAAGTCTACTGTATTGCAACGTATCTTACTGCATTATATCTTACTATAATAATCAATATAGTTTGTACAATACCTTTTTCTAATATTATCAAATTACTATACAAGCAATACAGGATTTTTCCTATATAAAAACGAAACTTACAAAACGCATCCTCCTACACAAACAGAGAGAAAATGATTGAAAATCAGCCAATACTATAATGCTTCAAGAAACAGTAAGACACTACTGCAAAATTTAAAAATCTTATTTTTTTAGGAACATTGTTTGTTTGGTAAGGTTTAATGTGCAACACACACACACACACACACACACACACACACACACACACACACACACAAACACACAGTAATGCATTAGGCATGGCTGTTCTCATAATCTCATAAATGACTAGCTATTCATTTCTGCCCAGGCACAAACATTCACTACTATAACACCCATGTGCATTTATAATCATTACAATGAGATGGATTGGCTGCATGTAAGTTTGTACTCTGCTTTTTTAATAAGACTATTGTGAAAAGAACACTTGGTTCCTCAGAGCCTGGCTAATTGCCTTCACTGATACATTGACTGATACCTATTAACTGCTTGCCATTAGTGAATAAATGCTGCATACTGAGGTCTCCTCTGTGTTTTCATCTGGCTGCTATTGGAGAGCATAACACAAGCAGGCTTTCATCCATTCAAAAATTATAGCATAATCTTGTAATTAACATTCTCTCATTCTCTATACCCCTTCCTCAGACCGTCCCAGCACTCACGATTAACACACCACTGTGAATAAAAAAAACAGCACCTTATTTTTTATATAGTTTTTAAATCGATACACGTTTTAAGTTTTTAATATTGGTTCACATTTGATAAACAATTAAAATGGTTCATTTGAACCTAATCAGTGCAAAAGAGGCTGAAGCATTATCTGTAAGGTTTCATTATTGTTGCATTGGCCTAGCCAGTGTTGTAATTCATTTCTGTGAATGGGATTTCTTAAAGAACCAAATGCTCTCCTCAGACTATGTTCTAGCACATAAGACTAGGTTTTATCCCCAAGAATATCTAAACCAACTCTGTACACAAAAGCTTTTAAAGACATAAATCCAACACAATTCTGCACCTCATTCCCATGGGTAAAAACACTTTCCCTGGCCACATTAACATCCCTTTGGCTGCAGATATACTCAAACAAATCAGCAAGTTGACTGCGGTTGCTAGCTGACCCCAATCCACCTGAGCGGGGTATTTACAACCACTAAGGGGCCTGAAGGATTGGGGAGGAAGTCCATAAATAATGGCTTGAAAGTTAGTAAGGCTGCCTCTAAGCAGGCAGCTATAAACCCCTCGAGACTAAGGTCAGCAGGGTTTGCTTATTACAATCTTGTTCTCATTCTCGTCAGCTTGTCCCCCTGTGCCATTAGAACACGTTTATGAAGTCATTTTGTCAGTAATAAAATGAATTTAAAGGTTAAAATGGCTGATCTAAATATGCATACAGACACATTCTGTCTGTACACACACTGGGAATGTAAGCCAAATATAAATCCATTATAAAAAAAAAAACAGATTATAGATAACACTGATTTAATTACACATTTAAATAGGAGGTGCACAATACTGGACATATGTTGTTTTTTTGTATAGTTACATTTATTTAACTTGTAAAAGACCTCAAAACTCCAGCAAATGTGGCCAGGACAGATCCTATTATATGTCATATTCCCTTCTGATAGCCATACAGTTGGATGCACAGCAGATGAAGGACATTCTGTTCTAGAAACTTATCTATTTTTCTTAACTTTGAACACACCCATAGATAGACAGACAGACAGACAGATAGATAGAACAGCTGCTACAATACTCTACCACTAAATTCTCTAAAATTTCCTACAGCAACTGC
Source organism: Duopalatinus emarginatus (assembly GCA_028565595.1). Taxonomy (NCBI): domain Eukaryota; kingdom Metazoa; phylum Chordata; class Actinopteri; order Siluriformes; family Pimelodidae; genus Duopalatinus; species Duopalatinus emarginatus. The sequence goes on along the minus strand of JAOVVF010000042.1, from coordinate 13,638,580 downwards.
TTCCAGCGGAAAAACTCACCAGTGATTCCTGCAGGAGGATGTGGAGCTGCGAGTGTCCATTTGCGTGTGCTAGCCCCAGAGGTGTCTGTCCTGAACGGTTGGTGCTTCTCATGGCCTGCTGAGCTCCAGGGCACTGCAGCAGAACACTGGCCAGATCTTTTAGCCCATACTGCGCCGCAAAGTGCAGGAGCGTTGGGATGTCCTCTGAGTGGGATACTGCAGGTGACAATGCCATTTTAATGCTATTGTACTGTATAATGAATGGCGAAAGATATTTGCTCCAGGAGTATGATCTAGACAATAAAGCATAGCATGAATAATAAATAAATAATTTTAAAAACACAAAGATCTAAATTGTGAGTGGATTTAAAGGCCTGCAGAAATAGACGTGTGGTAGGTAACAGTATGGAAAAGGCTAAATATGTGAAAGCAGAATCAAATACAGAAGCAAAAATAAAAGACAACTAGGAGACCTTGATTGTTTTTGGAAGCTATCTGAGGGGTTACTTAGGGTTACTGGCTTTAGTGGCTGAGTCCAAGCAGTACTCAGTGTGTAAGTGTTTGAAAGGCAAAGACGATGCATTATTTATCAGCCAGTTTTATACTTCCTCATATTCAGATTTAAGAGTTTATGTTATTATAAGACTATTTGGGCTAAAGTTTTGTTAGCTGCGCTTGAAATTTGAAGCTATTTTAAAAGTTTTCCAGCACTGAGAATATTCCTTTCACACTGGCTCCTGTGGTCAGCTTATAACATGAGTGATGAGTGGCTCTGCTTGCAGACGACAGCTCAGAGGCTGGTATCGACAATCATTTGTTGGTCACAGGATCAATATCTGACTACATCATCAATCAGGGTCCAAGTTCTACACCGCTCCAGGCTATTCAGGACCAACTTTTAGTTTTTGCACTGAAACATTAGCCAAAGATCAGGTGCAGCATTCACAAAGCACCAGAGGTGAGACATTAGCCATAGATTTTACTGGGAAAAAGGACAACATTAATAAGGACATAGCCTAATCATGTTATAGGCTACTGTCTGGTAAATTTGTAGTGAAACCCTGTATACAGTCATCCAATATAGAGTCTATAGAGGTCTATTTAGGTACACCTTAGTGTGTTTGATATACCAGGTGTGTTTCCCATTACCAGCAAAACACAGAAGAGCTAGTAATACTGGGTTGCCAGCTCTTAAAAAAAAAGAAAAAAGAAAAAAACTAGCAAAAACAAAAACTTCAGGCATTGGCAAACAAAGACTATTTTTCTCAGTTTCTGCGTAGGAAACAAGGTCAAAGTGTTGCAGACACATTTCTGACCTAAGTACAAGCCCAATCCATAATCCCTCTGACTTTCTCCCACTCTTTGCAATATACTGCATCTTAAAATAGATCTGTACAACACAGACACACTGTCTGCAAGCTATCTGTGATTTTAATTTTTATTTTTTATTTATTATTTTATTTTTTGCCATAATGCATGAACTTGACAGCCATTGAGTAGTTTTGGAGGATTTAATTTTTATTAAACTACCTGAATTTGGCACACAAACTGTGCCAAATACACAAACTATGCAACCCTGTCAGTAACTGTCCTGTCTACTGATCCCCTCCTGAACATGGGGCAGCATGATACCTTCCCAAGAGGGTCATAATGCAGTAATACAACATCATTGTGCAACATCTAGAAAGGTGATCAGCGGAACGTTGGCTTACATCTGTCAAATAGCAACATCTTTTAAATAACTGGTTATTCAAAAAAAGTGGCAACCGCTAATGACTGAGTAAGTACAGAGTAAGTGCCTGTTAAGTACCGTGTAAGATAAAATAAATATACAGTAAGTAAAGGGTATGATACTAGAAGTATGTGGTTATCACTGGGTATCTTACAAACATTTTACAAATAAGACACATAACTACGTTCAAGATCCACTGTACTTCTAAGCATAATTATAGATTACACAATTAAATTAAAAGTAAGACAGTTAATGTAAGTGATTATTATTGTCATTTTTTTAAGAAATGCAGCTACTATTTTGAATTTATTGTAGTTCTAAATGTAATTATAGATCCTTAAAATTTCCCCACAGTGCACAAACAGGGAAGCACATGGTCAGCTACTTCCATTACAGGCACCAGCAAAGCTTCATGGTGCTTTGTATTCATTACCAGCTAAAATATGTTCAGGACATGTGACTTATCACAATAATCATCATCACACAACCATGTAAACATTTTACACTGTTTATTCATTAAAAAAATGACAGTAATAATCACTTGCATGAACTGTCATACTTTTAATTCAGTTTTGTAATCTATAATTATGCTTCGAAGTAGAGTGGATCTGGAACTTAGTTATGCACCTTATTTGTAAAATGTTTGTAAGATACCCAGTAATAACCACATCCGTCTAGTATCATACCCTTTACTTACTCTGTATTTATTTTATCTTATACCTTACTTAACAGGTACTTACTCTGTACTTACCTGGAATCTAGCGGGCTGTAATTTAAAGTGTTACCAAAAATTTTAATTAGCATTTCAACAGAGTTTAAAATGTATGGAGCTGTAAATATAGACTTTATAAAGATTAATAATTGCCAAACAGCTGAAATATGTGCACCACAGAGCAGATGGCTTGAGGTGATGTTTTGTGACTAATATTCACTTAAATTAGGAAGAAACATGAACATTGAGACTGAGATTAATTAATGTTAATAAGATTAATGTTGTTACACCAAGATGCTTTGTGAATGTCAACCTAGAGACTAAGCTGTGCTGATTTTAATTTGAAATATTAAACATTAATGAACAAAGAAAGATTTTTCAGTTGGAAAAAGTAACCAGTAGCCTACAATATAACAAAGGTTATTTTAAAGTCTTAAGAACAAATAGTTTTAGATGATCTTTTTCTTACACAATTTAATCTGTAATATATATAGTAAAATGTCTGCTTTCTGACTGCTACTGGAATATCATAAATTATTGTTTCTTGTGTCATTATATTTTGTCATAACATCTTATTTATTGTAATTTGTTTTTTAAAAAAAGCTGATATATATATATATATATACTATGAGCATTTCAAAAAAGGTGAATATCTAGAAAAGGTTAATATTTGTTCATAATTTAATTACAAAAGGTAAATTGTCATTACATGTAAAGTGACATATTTCAAGCCTTTTTTTGTTTTGTTTTACTTTTAGATAGATTCAACTTTATTGTCATTGCTCGGTACAAGTACAAGGCAACGAAATGCAGTAAATCAGTGTTTTGTAAATCAGTATGATTTATAGCTCATAAAAAAACAGAAATCTAGTATCTCCAGTTATTAGAATATTTTATTTCGAGTTTGAGTAAATTTCTATTCAAACAGTTAAATACTGTGTAATTTTCAGCTTAGTTCAGCACACACAACCACAATCATGGGGAAGACTGCTGACCTGACAATCATCAATACCCTCCACAAGGATGTGTTGGAAGTATGAAAAATGGGTATGGATCAGAGTGATTTTGACAATGGCCAAATTGTAAGGGTTATATCATCTCAAAATCATCAGGTCTTGTGGAGTATTGCCTGTATGCCAAAAGTGAACTGGTGACAAGGTTATGGAAGCCCAAGACTCATTGATACGCATGGGAATGAAGGCTAACCTGTCCGGGTTAATACCACAGAAGATCCAGAAGGATATATTATGTGACATATTATATGACACATTACATTGTGTTTATTTGCCCAGCTGGGTAACTGATATCCTTTTTATTTGTAACTGCTATGCAAGGCTATATAATGGTGTGAAAGTGGAAGAAACTCTAAATATTTATCAAGCTGGTAAGTGAGTGTCTATGAGCATGTCTGTGTGAATGCGAAAGAGAAAAGCTGGCTTAAAATGAGAAAGAAATGCATTCAGAGCAAGTGATGAATGAGCAATCAGTCTCTGTGCAAAAGTAGAAAAAACTAAAGAAAAAGTAAAAAAAAAAAAAAAAAAAAGAAGAAGTTAGTGACAGAGGCTATGTGGGGTCATCCAACTTGTGTGCCCTTTCCTGGAAATAGATTTGACATTGGTGTATGAATGACTGAGGAGCAATCTGTAGTAATTTGGGCCCGTTGACATCAGACACACCAGCAATGATTTGTACTCAGCAGAGAATTTTCCAGTTATAGCTGTTGATTTGCCATCTCATCAACTGGTGCAAGATAAAATAGCAGAAGTGAACTAGATAAAGTGAATATTCTGTAATGGGTGAATGGTAAAATGATCTGCAAACCACTGTTCATCTTTGTTTTCACTTCACATTCAGTGCACTTTCATATCTTTGTTTTCATTACTTGGAAGTCATATTTTAGTCTAGCTTGATTGTTGACCTTATTATATGTCTGAGATCCATATAACATTTTATGATGAGGTGAGGAGAATTTGGAGATCAATTATCATTTTCTGTTAAAATATGAACATCATAAGGTTTTATTACTCTTGGTATTACTGGTACATGGGCGACCTTAATGTACTGGAGCTGGATGGTATTCCTCTATCATTTATTCATTAATACAATGAGAAATTATGTACTTGAACATACTCCTGTCTAAAGATCAGTTCTGGCTTCTGCTGCATTGAACTGTGATCATCTTTTTTTGGAGTAATTCAGACCCCCTTACCTTCAGTCTGAGTCTGATCATCCTGCAGTCCTTGGAAACCTCCAGTTGGCATCTTCTTTAGCACACATGCTGCTAGAATGTGATCCAGCTTCTCTGAGGAGGAGGAGGACTGAAAAGCCTGAATCAGATACAGTACATTTAAAACACTTGGACCAGTAAAAGGAAAGCTTAATGATTTCCACCTTGCTTTTTCATAAACATCTGGATTATTATAACTTAATCATTTACATGATTAAAAATGAGTTCTGACATTGCAAAATGGTATGTTTACCCTACAAATACTTCTTAATGTTAAATAAACAATTAGAATTAAAAAATAGACAATTGAAAATTACTAGTAAAAGTAAAACAAATGTAAGTAACTTAATAAATAAACTTATTGCGGCAGGACAAAAAATATTGAAATGTCATGTGGAAAATCATACCAAATCTGCCATAGCCTGGATATACAATTAACATAACAATTCATTTGAAATGAAGTTTTCATTTAAATGTTTGTACAATTGGCATTTGACCTGTGCCAGGTGCTGATCATACCACTGGTGTTTGCTTAATCAAGCCTCTAATGTGTTTCAAGCTATTTGTGTACCTGACACATGAAGTTCATCGGGTCTGCAGCCTGCTTGAGCAAGCGGGAAATTTCTCCCATAGTGTTGTAGTAGTGTAGGTGTGTGCTGCCCTTCATTACTCCTCCACAGAACAGCGTCACAGCTACATTTCCTGGAGGAAATTCTGCAAAATAAAAATTTCTCTGCTCATAGAACTGACAGCAAATACAGCTGTTTAGTTTTCCCTAGTGTTCTAGATCAGTAGAATAAAACTTTTATGAAACTGATTCTCATGCTGATTCTGTCAGTAGGCCATATAGTATGAATATTCTAGAGGATGATGACAAATGATGACATTTACACTATTTATTTTACAGTAAAATACGGTTGTATTATTGCACAAGATTATTTCGAAACCAACAAAGATTTAAAATCTTTTAAAAGTAAAAGATTATTTTTACAAGATTTTACTGTAAAAATTGGACAGTGCAGTCCAGTGCACAGTAAAATACCAAAAAACACAACGCACAGTGGGATACACAGTGGGATGTACAGTCTTTGTATCAGCACATAAACATATAAACATACTGACTTTGCTCATACTGCATGTGTGTGTGTGTGTGTGTGTGTGTGTATAGATAGATAGATAGATAGATAGATAGATAGATAGATAGATAGATAGATAGATAGATAGATAGATAGATAGATAGATGATACTGATATTTGCTGGATGAACAAAATCAGTAATTCAGTATGCACAGACTGATCAGTATAAGAATTACTACTCATATCTGTTGATCTTATTTTCTACATAACCCAACAACCCAAATGCAACATTCTTCAAAGAAAGACATAATGGATAAATCTTTACCTGAGGCAGTCACTTTAAGTGTGCTCTTGTTCCAGTTTGCTGGCTTTACTCTCACTTTCTGCTTGTTCCCACTGAACTCCACCTCCAAGTCTTTATTGTCCATGGCTTCCCGCAGAAGAAGGAACACCTCCCCGGGATTCTGTGAGGATGAGATGAGGCATGAGCTGCACATTGTTGAATACATTTACAGTCATAGTACTAAAGACAAAAATTAGATTACAAGCTGGCAGCTTAAGCATGATGTCTTAGTAACCCAGCTTCTGTATATATCACTGATACCTGTCCGCTTTTATATTATTGATGTGAATGGTTATGCAGTATGCATGTGCAAAAAAACCCCACTGACATAGGATCAGGTTTTATTCCTTTTAAACAAGTAATTTCTCAAAAATAAGTGGTTGAATCTTTGTAGAATTTACATGGATTTAGCACTGCATGCTGCTGATTTGATTTTTGTATTGATCCAAAAATGGTGAGGTCCAATGACTTCACAGTAAAGCTTCTTCTTCTTCTTCTTCTTCTTATTATTATTATTATTATTATTATTATTATTATTGTTCCAAATGAGTGAAATAATCTTAAATATGTAGCTTCCTGTTTGAACAGGTATTTAAGGCGTACACTTTAGACACAGCCAGGACTAAACATGTTCCTTGTAGATGCGTTTGATATTGAGGTTTTTTTTTTTTTTTTTTTTTTTTACCATTTATACTTATGTTTAGTGTTATAGAATGTCAGGGCAAACTAATTTAGTTCATGTTATTACTGCTGTTATAGCTATAAACAATTAAGACCCCCAAAAGCCAAAATCCTCCACACTTCCTCCAACAACATCCCCATTGTGGAAAACATTACCAGTGATTTTTCCAAAACCAATCCAAATTAGGACAAGTACATCAATAGAAAGCTGTGATTTGTCTTGGAGTCAGCATGACTGTCAGTGCTGCTGTTATGGAAAATTAATCAACACATTCTGAGAAATTAACAGCATGGTATATGTTACAACAAGACTTTAATGTCATTCTGAGAAGAAATTCTAGATACCTGCAGTGTCTTTAGGAAAAAAGCATATAATTTAACATGTATTAGCAGCTGAATCTGCTAACTGTGGCATCAAACATGCACAGGATAGATCATTTTAGTAAAAAAAAAATAACTTTGCTGAACTATATCGACAGTTTTTATAGGCCATGGGTATGGATAATAATGTAGTGTAAAAATAATTAAATAAATGAATACTAAAATTCACTGGCAGTTAGTTTGCTTGTACATTGGAGGTGTGAATCAACTATTGAAATGTTCAATAATGCTGAAAAAAATATACATGTTGTATATTGTGTTAGTTTCATTCAGTTAGTATTTTATAAAATGTTTTTGTTCATGCACTGCGTACTGCAACTACATCCAGTAACCTGAAGGACCCTTTAAAGATCTGTGTCATTCCACTTTCTATTCTACAAAGATTGCATTAGGACGTGCAATTTCAATTGATTTCAGAATCTTTTTTTTAATGAATTATAGTCAAATGTTGGTCCTTACCTCACAAGGAACTCGACTGGGCAGGACTAGCAGAGATGATTTGGCAAATGCAGCAAAAGCAGAGTGCCTTCTGTCCAGTTTTGGTTCTGGTCTAATTACTGTGTCCACTGCTGTCTGTCCACCTAAGGTCACATCAAAATGAGCATCCAACCCTTTATTCATAACATATTAAAGCAGCAGAATACAGGGATTTTGTTTTCTCCAGTAATTAATGAGAAACATAATTTATTTTGAGTAGTAAATGCATCTCAGCTGTGCATTAACAATAATTACTGTAACCTCCTGAATCTTATTTAAATGAGTAACCAGTTTTCCAGCAGGGCAAAAGAGATCGGGAGATTGGGATTTGCATATTGAGTGATAAAAGCAGTTCTGACATATAAGGAACACTCTGAGTTTGCATATGATTTGCCCCTGGACCAAACACACACACACACACACACACACACACACACACACACACACACACATCTTCCTGAGTTCATGCCATCGGTAAAAACACTGTATACTCTTACATAATAGTTACAAACTCATGCAAACATTTGAGCTTTTATAGTCAAATAGTCATTCTGTAATAAAAAGGACATTGCAAAAAGAGTAAACAGGATAATAAGAACAATGTAAATCCGACTAGGACATCATTTGCATTAGTTATGTTAACTAAATCTGAGATGAGATAACAGTTGAAACAAAAGGTCTCTAGTGGTCCACTTTTAATATTGTTTTTTCATGTATGTAGATATTAGACACAGTGATCATTGCCCTGCAGCAGTGTTCCAAATCCTCCAAAATGAGCAGCCGTTATAAAACTGTTATTTGGATAAACAGTATGCTGTCAGATTCACCTCTAACAGGCATCAGAGCAGCACACAGCGTCCTCATGGAGACAGCTGACAGACTATGCAGGCTTTATAACAATAAAATGGAGCTGTCTGTTCGTTAGCTGTTAATTGACTGCACACTATAATACCTAATCAACATGCTTCGTTTTTCGGTACATATTTGGTTATATCTACTTTAATGCAAATGCGAAAGCTACACAGTGAAACACTTCTTCCTTTTTACGTACACTGATGCTGCAAAAATTCAATTAACACAAACTACCACAATAATATACAGTTATATATTGTATATATATATATATATATATATATATATATATATATATAATGTCATATTATTAGTATACTTGGTCTCCTATTGTTTTTTTTTTTCTTCTTCATGACATTGCGATTTTTTTATTTTAATGATTAATGTTATTTTGTCATCTGAATAACCTGCTCTACTGTTTGGGCTATATATATAGAGAGCGAGAGAGAGAGAGAGAGAGATTTTTCCTCTCATATTAATCTTTACATATACTAGTTGATGGTGTATAAGTGGTGTGTAGTATGTGTGGGAGAGTAGGAGAGTTAGTGAGTGATGTGTGTTTGCAGCCAAACACCTATGTGAACACATAAAAAAGCATAGAGAGAATGGAAATGTCAATGTTAACTTTTTCCAGAGAATTGGACCTGCTGTGTGAAAATCAAAAGGGCAAAAAAGGTTTTTATATTTTACATTCAACTGAGAACCAGTTCTGCACACAACACAATAAGCACAATCAGATACAAAATGAAATTCAAACTACATTTGTAAAATATTGGGTGTTAGCTCTTCATGGGGAAAAAACACTGCTTATTTGTTTGGGGGCAGCCTTGTGAACCGGCCTTGTGATTGGATGGTCACAACAGAGGTGCCCTTGAGCAAGGCACTCTAAAATGCTCCCCTGGTGACATGGATAAGGGCTGCCCCCCACTCCAGCAAGTGTGCTCACTGCCCCTTGGTGTGTGTTCACTAGTGTGTGTGTTTCACTGTATAGATGGGTTAAATGCAGAGGTCAAATTCCTCTGTGTTTCTAAGCACAGTAGGTCAATAGTTCACCTGGTTCTTGTTTTTAATATTTCCTTTCGAAGATTGGGTTGAGCAGTACTGAAATTTACATTCTCTTTTATTTTCCTATTAATACCCTAGTATGTGAAATCGTCGAGGACATTAAAGTGACTAGTCTTGAATGCATGTTAGCATTGCAAAGGATTTTAAGAGCATTTTAAATACAAACATTTAAGGATCATACAGTGGGATGTACTAGTCAGTCAGCTAGTCATTCTCTTATCCACTTCACACCATCAGGATCGTGATTTCAGAGCACACCCAAAGTCACTAGGCACAAGGCAGGGATTCCTCCCAGGACAAGGTGCCAATTCATCGTTGGCACACACACACACACACACACACACACACACACACACACATTCTTTCACACAATCACAGCTAGGGTGATTTATTACATTCAATTAGCCTAAAATGTGTTCTTTGCAGGTGGGAGGAAACCGGAGCACCCAGGGAAATCCCCTGCAGACACAGGGAGATAGAACACAGACTCTCTCACAGACAGAGACCAGAGTGAGGATCGAACCCACAACCCGCGATCCCTGTGTTATTTTCCTATAACAGCACTTTATGAAGTGTACAAAACCAATTGCTACGAAATAGAATGCTTTATTTATTAAGGGAATAATATCATCACTTAACATTGTAAAAACAACTAAGTAAGTAAGTTTGTCAGATTGTCTCCATCCTGAAGCCTGAGTGTCTGAATACAACTCACCATATCAAAGATTACATAAAGTTTCCAACCAGTTTATGTGGAGTGCCTGTGTAACCTGTTACTATAGAAACTGTAACATATAAGAGTGAGTGTGTTTGCCTTCCAGCCTGAGGTACTGTCAGATCTGCTGTTACAGAACATTATTCCATATCATTTATCAGAACCAATCAGTCAACAGTGCTGTGGTGTAATGTGGTATAATGATAGACTGATATGCAGGAATCAGGAAATAATGGAGCATATACACAAATCTCTGAGTCATATCTAAATTGCTGTGAATAGTAGCAATAGTTAAGTATTGGCAGACTGTTAACTCATGCTGGTAACTAATACCACAGATTGCAATAAATCTCAT
>JAOVVF010000042.1:13606084-13626053 GCA_028565595.1 Duopalatinus emarginatus | reverse complement strand
GAGAGAGAGAGTTTTATTTGCTACGTTTATACGGATGGGTCAATGTTATTGGAGCACATGTTGCACACAGTGTATGTGTACCTATATATATCCTATATCATTGGAAATATATATATATATACACAACATATATATATATATATATATGAGAGAGAGAGAGAGAGAGAGAGTTTTATTTGCTACGTTTATACGGATGGGTCAATGTTATTGGAGCACATGTTGCACACAGTGTATGTATAGTTGCTATTGTTCAGGGTTGTCTGTCAATAATTGCAGTTTATATTTAGATGTGCAGTTTATATTAAGTTTTAATATTTAATGAAAAAATATTTCATTTTTCCTTCTGCACGTGATCGGGTGCTGCTTACCACTCATTTTTAGTATTTTTCATGTGGATGATATATTGTTGAGAGACGGTAATTGGCTTGTCAGGGCTCAGTGTGAATAATGAAGATTCAAACATGTGGAAAATCTATCTCTCTCCCCCTCTCTCAGCTCCCCTTCCTGCTCACACTGCTCTGTAATTACAGTCCTCAGAATCACCGATCACGCTGGCAGAATGTAAACCTGATTAAGTTCCTCTAGCACTGCTTAACCTGCTGCGCCAAGTTATTTAGCACAGCCAGACTTCTGCATTGGAGGCTGATGTTTCCTTCAGCTGGGAAAGAATGTAATTTACTGGGGGTCTTTAGAGTAATTCACTTGTTTTTTTTATTAAATGTGACTTCCTCTCCTTGTCTAAGTCATTTAGGCTATTATTTGTATACTGGGCATGCTTGTTTCATGTGGTCTCCTTTAGATAAGCCAGTATGGCTAAACATCATCAATACCTTCCCATCTTCAAAATGCTTCAGTCATCAGTTCCTCCTCCCTCTAATGATGAAAGTGAATTATCTGCCTACTGTGCTTGCACATAGAGGTATGTGACCTCCGCATTCAACCCATCCGTGCAGTGAAACACACACACACACACCTGTGAACACTAGGGGGAAGTGTACACACTTGCCTGGACTGGTGGGCAGCCCCAAACCACATCACCCGGGGAGTTAGGTGCCTTCCAGTCACACGACCGGTTCCGTAACCAGTAGACCACGGCTGTCCTTCTAACTTCCTCTCAGTTTCTATAAGACTCACCTCTGTGAATTATGTCAAGCACGGCTGTACGGTACTCTTGTGCATCTTGCTCACTCGAGATCTGAAGACATTCGTCACCCTTGAGAGGAACGAATTCTAGCAGGGGTTCCAGGCTTTCAACACCACACAGCAGCACCACCACACAAGCCTCAGGCCTCAGCACACGGGCTAAGAAGAAACGGTACATCTGGCACATGTTTTCCAGCAAACCTCGTGATAGGATGAGCAGTTTGCACTTGTAGCCAGTCAGCTCCAGGAAGTTGTCTCTCCGGCTAGATACCATAGCAATGTTGTAGCAACAGATGCCTGTCTCTGGAATGGATCCAGCCAGGATGGAGCGCATATATGAGGCCCACTGCTCTGCCTCATACTCGAAGATGATCAGCAGCTCTTTACCTAGTGGACATAGTGGAGGGGGTTATCATTATCTAAGCTGCTGATCCTACTACTGGCTCATAGGGGTTGCTGGGGTCCATCTCAGTGCTAATTGGGTGGAAGACAGGGTGTTGGGTGAGGAGGGCTTTCCAATTAATCCCAAAGGTTTTTAATGGTCTGGAGGTCAGGGTTTCTAGTGTGTTTTTAACAATGTCATCCTTGGCAACCTATGTCTTTATAATGCTCACTTTTTACACATAGGCATTGTCATGCTGGAACTTGATTTTGTGAAATTGTAATGTTACAGCATACCAAGACATTCTGGACTACGTGCTTTTACACATTTGGGGAAGTATGTGTGCGATGCTCAGGTATCCACAGACTTTAAAGTTGTGCTGTAGTATACAGCAGACTTAAGACTTCAAGCTATTATGATCATTTGTTACAGTATATTATGAAGGTTTTGTTATTGAATACTAGAGTTTGGCAAATAAGTAAATGCTTACTGTAGAAATTACTATAATATATTTGCTTTTAAGTATTTTATTGTAGTATTGTAGTGGTATATTTACTATAATGAATTTTATTGGTCACATTTTAACACAAAATATAGTCTATTGTGAATGTTGTTTAATTATTTTTATTTTATTTATACCATAACTGCAAAATTTCCTACTCCGAGTAGCTCCTAATTTAGTTAGTTTATCCAAAGACACAGTTTCTAAAATAACACCTAATCACTTTCTTATAGACAGAAAGGCCTAGTGTGTTTCTATAAAAACGTCTAGTTATTTATAAGGGAGAAGTAAATCATGCTAAAAGCTTAGATAAAGTTAGAAGATGCTAACTGCCAAAGGTAAGTGTGAGATATTGGGTAATGAGATAGAGAGCCACTTTGAAGTTTAGCAACATTTACATTTACATTTACATTTACGGCATTCAGCAGACGCCCTTATCCAGAGCGACTTACAAGAGTGCTTAGTTAATTTCTTGGAGTATCTGAAACTAGTAAAGGTAAATCAGGATTCAAGAACTCAGACCAGAATCCTACTAGAAAAGTATCACGCAGTATCAATAATAAAAAAAAAAAAAAATAAAAAAAAACATCAATTGCCATTATCCCTAAATTTTAAAAAGCAGCTAACAGCTAGGATATTTATACTGCTTGTATTACCTATAAAGATGTATTTCCAATGAACTATTTCTGACAGTGTATTCATATTCATTTTATATTAAAACAATAACAAGATGTAACACATTGAACATTATAAGAAATAGAGAGTTGTAACTCACCTGTTTTGCTCATCTTTTTGTCTGGGTGGATGCAAGTGGCACTGTGATCTACACACAGGAAGGTATGTTTGAACACACAGGTTTCTTTGTGTTCATATCTGGTAACAGACTGGGAGTTGGTGCGTCACAGGGATGTGTGGTCTGTGAAGGCGGGTTATGACTAGGCGGGTTTCCTTGTTTATAAATATAATGCTCATTTACACTCACACACACACACACACACACACACACACACACACACACACACACACACAGACACACACACAGACACACACACAGACACAAAACCCGAGTCTGTGTAAACCATGGTAAAATTAATTGTGCTGCTGATTTTACTGAACATTTTACTAGTCAGTTGTTTGTTATAGTATAGTATTGTGTATTGTTGTCAATATTATATATTCAATGCATATATTCAAATAATAATCTAATCTGATAATCTGAATATCTAATGTTTTCTATGCAAATTATTACTTATTAAACAAATACATGCAAACATGCTTAAATTCAACATTCTGGTATAAAACCCTTCAACAATACTTTCTAGCTCAAGAATATATAATATATATTATATATATAATAAATACACCCTTCCAAGTACACACCAAAAGCTCCATCTAATGCAGTCCTGCCTTTCACATTAGACGGGTTTTGCAAAACTAGCATGTTCAGCTATGTAAAACTCAGACATAACACTATGTAATTGACTATTGTTACCACATGGTGCACTCTGAGCTCTACAGCAGGATCATTGTTTGAGGCCTATGGTAAAGATATGCACTGTCTGTAACCTTGAGATTCATAAGTGGATCCACTATCTAGGCTACTTCAATATATAGCAAGCACCACTTAACCTTCATAAGAGCATACATTTTAATTTCAGAAGCACTTAACACCAGACAGTACCTTTTTTTCTGAGGTAACCACTTTCTATTATGTTTTGCATTCAACCAATCAGGGTTCTGTTTTCCAGACATATCACCTTACCTGGAAAAAGTTCATTTGTTCTCTGTGATGCTTGGTTTACCATGTAATAATGAGCCTTATACTGCAAAGCTTTAGTTACAGGAGTTTTGGTAAAAAGTAAAAAAATGAACTCCAGATACAATTTGGAATGCAACTGTTCTAACATTATTCTTATTATATAATTATAAGTAGAGGTCCTCTACCTTTATTATTTACAAATGTGACTAATAATATTATATTTAGATTCGATTGCTTCTCTCTCAGACTGGCTTTCTCATCTCCACTGCTGTCAGTGGCCAATTCTCATTAAGTCTCTTGACCAAGTCTTGTGTGAGTTGAAGGCATTTCCTATACTATATTGTACTGTATAACATCATATTACATTGAATTGCACAGTGCTGAATCTAACTGTGTCGAATTGTATTGCACCATAATACAGGTCAATCATATTGTATCGCATTCGAGGTTCCTTTGGATATACTATTTAATCTTTAATATAATAGTTGGCTTGTTATTAATTAACCAGCCTTGTCAATGAAAAATCCCTGGTTTGACAATCCGTACCAAAAAGACACGAATGAACTGCCCTTGAGCAAGGCATCTAACCCCCAAATGGTCCCTGGGCACCATGGATAGGGGTTGCCCACAGCCCTGGCCAGGTTGTTTACTAGCAAGCGTCTTCACTAGTGGGTGTGTTTCACTGCATGAATGGGTTAAGTGTGGTACAGTTATACAATGAGTGGTTTAGTTTCACTATACTAATGTATCAGATCATTGGCAATGCAGCAAGATGTGTATAGCCACGGCCTCAGTGATAGAGATGCACATCACTAATACCCAGTCATACAGTTTAGCAGCTTGCTTTGAGTGGTTCTTTTACAGCCAGTGTCACCATGGTGTACAGACAATATTGGTTTATGTGCTATAAAACAAGATGTTGGCAACCACGGAGAACTACCCTGTTTGGTGTAAAAACTGCAACCCTGGCAACCATGTCTATAATTGTTCTGTCTGCTGTTCCTCCTCCACTGAAAGTGTTTACAAAGGGAGTGTGGGGAAGCACGATTCCTACCGCAGTGGGCCTCTATTATCACTTTTTGCAGATCTGTTACAAGTTCCTATTAATTCTGCACATTTTTTTGGCCATTGCTCTGTGGATTTAAACAGGGCTGTGAGTGTACTGCCCTCAGGATTGCTTAACATCTATAAAGATGAGATCTATAAAATTGATAAAACTACTGTCAAATAGTTGTAATTACAATGAGGTGACAGCCACTGGATAGGGAGTTGGTGGCAGGTGCTGGGTTTGGGACAGTCCTATCAGAATAAAAAAAAACATAACATGAAGAACAGTTCTGTAGGCAGTTTTTTTTTTTTATTAGATTGATCAGAGAAAAATTGGTTTGAGCTGCCGGGAAGCCTATAGTAACTCAGGCTTTACAACCAGTTCTAATATGGATTATATGGATTTAATGTGGATTATATCTAAAATGATTACGCTAAATTGTCCCTAGGTGTGAGTGTATGAGTGTATGGGTATGTTTTATGTGGTACCCTGTGATGGATTGGCGCCCTGCCCGGAGGGTATTCCTGCCTTGCAGCCATTGATTAAGGGTGGCCTCCGGACAAACCCTGACAGACCTGTATTGTAAATTGTGCTTATTTTAAAATAGTTATAGGAGATTAAAATAGTATGAAAAGAGATATAACTGTGATGTTGTAGTGAACAGTAGACTCTGACACCAATAGTACACATAAGATATAATTATACGATAAAGTAAAATTGCTATATGTTTTCCTTTAAGGTTTTCCAGTGTTCAACATTTGCATTTCCAGTGTGCAACATTTATGTAAAGAAATTTCACTCAGTATCTAATATACATGAATAGAATAAAATGACAGATGCTTCTACATTTTTCACTTCTCACAGAGACACACCTGCTTAGACTTAATCCATTCAGCTCATTAGCTAAATCCTTGGAGAGAGGACCTCCAACCAGTCTAATTGCGAACGTTGCTCGTTTTTCATGTCATCACTTTCTCTCTTTTCCTCAGGTGAAACTGGTGGGAAATAAAGACTGAGAATGGTGTGAATTCATTTAAGACTACCCGGCAGCAAATTAGGCCAAAATGATTTCATTGCGAACTTGTCTGGCTAGGTCATTTGATCAGGCCTGGCTTTGGGGTAAATCCTCTAGTATTCAAAGACAAACAGTCTGCTCTCTTAGTATTTGTAGCCTTACCACGCATCAATCAGCATGGTGTCAGTTAAACTCCACTGCTGCCTTTGTTTCATGTGACTGAAGACCTGACAGCGAGTGAAATGGTCCCAGGCAAGTCAGTTACAGACCGGGTCAATGCCCATGGCTCTGCAATAAGAAGCAGCTCTCCTTCATTAGGTGCCGTTTTGCTTTCCTTAGATCTCCATAACTCTCTGAAGCATAGGATAATTCAAAATATCACCACATAAGAACTGAACAGAATACAACATTGGAGCATAAGACAAAAAATATGTATTTTTTTTTGTAGTCATTCATGAACTTGAACATGAACAGCTTAGAGAGAGCTAAAAAGGCTTCAGTGTGAAATCACACATGGGTTTTAACAGCTCAATTCCTGTGCTAGTATTTCATCATTATTTCTGCCTATCCACTGATTCAGTTCGTTTTTAATTAGAGGATTTTGTGAACATGTCATATACACCGTGGATATCTGATTAGTGCACTGTTTCTATCAATTTCTGAATACCAGCAAGGAATATCTGTGAGGAAGAAAATCAGTCTTGTGTGTCGCTATTTTAAATCTGCTCCTATTAGCCAAGCGAAACTAATTAGCCATGTTCTCTCTGCCATCTTTCACATGTACAGCTGCTTGCTGCACTAAGAAAACACTGAAAGTAACACAGACGGTGAAATAACTTTTAATTGTGAGTGCTGATTGGACTGTAAAGTGCTGTTCATTATCCACCATAAGAGAAATGGCTTATTTATGTCTACTACGGGTCCTAGTAACGAGTAGCTTAGTAACGAGGCTAACGTGAAATTGATGTCATAAGATGGCCTAGGGGCAAGCTCATTATTATTTCAAGCTATCACTCAATGACACTACTGCTGCTGATGATGGTCACATGTTCAAGCTCATATGTACACTTACCTCCAGTCAGAGAGGAGAAGGCTTCTGTATGTTAATGCAACATAGCTGAAATATTTTATTCATATTTGTATATGAAATATGAGAATAGTTTAAGTACTGAGATAGAGCAGCAGTGTTGGAACATCTCTTTCCTATTTCCACCTCATAAACGTCCTCCCCCATCCCCCACCTGTATGAAGAGGTAGGTCCAGATCATCATAAGTCACCAATACCCCATAACAGTAGTGTGTCAAACTCAAATACACAGTGGGCCAAAATGTAAAATTAAACAAAGCCACGGGCCAATGTTAAACAAATGAACCTTTTAATATGGACCCATACAAGTTTTGCTTTAACACTGAATATGGAACAAGCAATGCTTATATAACTTAATATTGCAGACATGCAAAACCCAATTTTAAATTAGAAAAACATATCAATGGCATATTAAATAAAATTTAAATAAAAATTGTATGCCTCTTTTCTATGTGCAGCCTTCTGAGGTACATATCAAAATAAACTTTTGAAGTTTGATAAATTTGAAAATAAAATAACAATAATGAATGAATCAACCATTCAGGCCTTTGAGTAGCAAGAAAAAGTGCCTAAAGAAAACATTAAATATTGCTCAGCATGCAACACACTGATCTAATCTGATGTGCCCAAGCCAGATACCTGGCATCTTTTCTTGGATGAGCGGGGGCTTTCCTGCCGAAGCACGGATCGTTACTGAGTTGTCCATGTAATGAAAGGCGTGGAAAACCCCGGGTGGACGACTCGCCCGGCTTGCAACAGCAGTCGTGTCCACCAAACAGGAGCATGCTAATGATGTCATCAGCGCCAAAACAACAGGAGGGCATTATGGGATTTGTAATATTAGCGATGAATGCGCTGTTACAGCGGCGCCGCTGCTGTATAATACCGGCGGGCCAGCTCCAATAGTAATTTCATATTGCCTCGCGGGCCAAATATAATTACACTGCGGGCCAAATTTGGCCCGTGGGCCAGAGTTTGACACCCATGCCCCATAACACCAAAGTGACAACAGAATTTTAGAATTTTTTGCAAATTTATCAAAAAGGGGAAAAAAATCAATTGACATAAGTGTTCAGACCCTTGTAATTTAGCTCTGATTTCTCTTGATCATCTTTGAGATGTTTTTACACATAGATTGGAGTCCACCTGTGGTAAAATTTGTTGATTGGACATGATTTGGAAAGACACATCCTGCCTTAACACAAATGGAACACAATTCCATTTCTAGAATTAGTTCAAAGTTACGCTACATATATTCACAGTTATGTCAGTGCAGCAAAGTGCAGTGGTCTGGCATTATTACTGTTTATGTAAAACCAACAACTGCTAAGTTATTTTGTTATCTGATTTATTGCTAGCCTATAACGATCACCTTACAGTAAACATTCAATACAAGTAGCCTGTCCTTTTACCCATGTCTAATGTGAAGAGAGAGGAGTGGAGAAGAGAGAAGAGACAGAAGAGAGCTGCTTATACAATACTAAAAGGCTGTTTATTTCTGTTGAAACATCCAATCAAAAACACAACACAGTGTCTCTGTCTGGTCCATAAAAAGTCTTTGCATTAATACATAGCCCGATCTGCCTTATAAGCATCTTAATGAAGATTTGAATTATATGGATGCTTCAGTGAATGAGTTTAAATTAAAATGTAAAGGTCCACAGTAATGGTATCATTAAAATTACTATTAATAGTGACATAATTAATGGAGCAGTTTGAGTAGATGCCTTAAAATTTTTGTAGTTCTAAATTATATGGCACACATAAGGACACAACACTTAGCTGTAAGGTCTGTCAGCTGTCAATGGTTGTACAGTCTGTTTATAACTAAGGTTATGTGCATAGAAACTGCATTTACATTCCTTTTAACGTATGAACATTTATTTATTGGTGTTAGAGTGTAGCTGTCTGTTCCTGAGAGAAGGCAATTCACATAAATGTGCGGCAAGGTTGCACAGAGAGCTGGGCATAATTCTGTATTAATCACAAACTTTATTTACCCTTTAAACTGCACTACAGACACCCATCCATAAGCATTTTCTTTTTCATCCATGAGTATTTATTTGTCGATCCTCTGATCTGAGGTGCACACCATTGGATGCACACCACGTTTTGATATCAAAATATGTGCTTGTGCTTAAATAATGAAAGAGTAATCCTGTTAACTCCATTTAACACATGGAGGGAAGTATGAGCTCAGTGGCAGTGACTGCAGCATGTTTTTGATGCCAGATGGGCTGGTACAGGGATTTCAGAACTGCTGATCTACTAGGATTTTCACACACAGCAGTCTCTAGAGTTTACACAGAATGAAAATGACATCTATTGAGCCTCAGTTCTTTGGAAGGAAACCTTAATGGTGAGGGAGTTCAGACAAGAATACCAGGAATATATGATAGGCGGTCTATGGTAAATCAAATAACCACGCTTTACAACTATGGCAAGCGGAAAAGCCATTCAGCATTGCACAGTATATTGAACATTAAGGTAGATCAGTTGTAACAGCAGTAGACTACCAGTTATCAGTCTGGGTTCCCCTCCAATCAGAGGCTGCTTTGGGCAGAGGTTATACATATCACTAGAAATAATAAATGTCATTATATAGTCACTTGTGTTATATGTTCTATTGATATACCTTCATTAACATTTAAGTGGTCATGCATGTTTTATTTATAGAAATGTATTTTTTTGTTATTATGTGAATAGACTGTACAAATGCATTTCTTGCATAGAACATACAAAAAACCTGTTAGGGTTATGGCTGGCTGTCTGACTACGACACCCAGTATGCACCGTGTTAGAGTTAAGGCAGGTTATGTTTTGCCTTGTTTTTGACTTGAGTTTGTCTTATTTTGCCATGTTGACCAGATTCAGCCATGTTAGACCTACGTTTGTAGGTTTGTAAGTGAGAGTCTGTATCAGTGTCTGCACCCACCTAACAGAACCAATATGCCCTGCACAATTATATAGCAATACTATAGATATCATTAAATGAAATATGGCAATGCATATCTTATCAAATCATATGAAGCCCCATAAAGTTCATGGTTTGCCCATTATTTTTAAAGCACTACACCCCTGTGTAAGATGAAGACTGAAAACCTACCAGAATCCAATAAGTGAAATTATAAGTTTCTTCGGTAAGAGTATTATGAAGTGTAATACTGTAGATCATCAGAGGATTGTGATGTGCAAACATTATTTGTGCATAGGTCAAATTAGGAGATTGGGGAATCTTAATTTTTTAATTTTTCAATTTTTATTTTTTAATGGACACCAGTTGTCCAACAATTATAACACAAGAAAAGGCTATAACACTTCCTTTAGTCATAAATCAGCAGTTTATCTTGTCACAAATGATATGATAGATATGATTTAATAATGCCTGCACTCAGTTCAGAGATCTCTAAAGGCAACAATCATCTATAAAGGTTCATGTTTTGAAATATATTGTAGCAGTCATCTGTTTAGTCTGCCTTTTTGTGTAAAATCTTATCATCCCTCAGAGAGTGTGTGGGAAGCTGAGTTTGCAGGCAAGAAAGGTTGCCATTTAGGAAAGAACAAAAGGTTGGAAAAGTTCTAGCATGCAAAATCTTTGGCCAGATGGGTTGAAATTATCCATTGTCCACCATCAGGGATATGAAACTGTTCTAAAAAAATCTCCTGTTTTAAGATCCCCAAAGAAGGCTGTAGAAAATGTTTTGAGTAACTGAACAGTCATCATGCAATTCAGTATTTTAATGACCCATGTGTTACTATTACATACATGCTATTCATTATCTTAGCTGCTTATCCTAATAGGATATCCCAGAACTCATTGGGCAGAAGGCACACAAACACCCTGGACAGGTCCCCATTCCATCACCGGACAGATACACACATTGTTACACAATACTCTCACACCCATTGCACCACTGTGCAATGACTTAACTAAATTTTAGTCAAGTTAGTCAGTCATTTTCATATCCGCTTAGTCCATCAGGGTCAAGGTTCGTATGGCGCCAACCAGGAATACCCCCCTGGTCATGGTACCTATCCATCACAGGGTACCAAATACGAACACACCCCAATTCACTAGCATACTCA
This sequence comes from Duopalatinus emarginatus, assembly GCA_028565595.1. NCBI lineage: Eukaryota > Metazoa > Chordata > Actinopteri > Siluriformes > Pimelodidae > Duopalatinus > Duopalatinus emarginatus. Next base: position 13,615,031 of record JAOVVF010000042.1, on the reverse strand, counting down.
CACGTAGAGGCAATTTAGCATATCCAATTATCCTTTCATGTGTGTTTTTATGGAGGTAGGAGGAAACTGAAGTTCCTGGTGAAATCCCACATGGACACGGGAAGAACACACCAAACTTCTCACAGAAAGAGACCAGAGCGCCCACAACCCACAGAACTCTGAAGCTGTGTGATACACACGCTACCTGCTGCGCCACTGTGCCACCCCCTTAGCTAAATGTGTGACTAAATTCACGATACTAGACAGTGCTGTATTGGTCCTGTACTGTACAACATACTAAACAAGTAAATCACTATAGGACTGAACTGACAAGACATGAGGACAGACAAGCCAGACAAGCTTACGCAAAATACATAGCAAAGCCACCTATGCCCATCATTGATTACATCTGGCAGTGCGTATATAAAGTAATAGACATCTACAGAAGCTTCATAATGGTATGGGCTTTGTATAGCTGCCATTCCATGGGACGTCTACACACGTCTTTGACAGGTGAACACTATGTGTGCCTCTTTTCTGATGAGACAGACTCCAAATTATGTTTAGCGAAACACTTGTTTGAGTTTGGGACATTCCCAACATTTTGGCATTCACACCTAAGTCACCAGATCTCAGAATTGTAGAGGGTTCTGTAGGAAGTATGGTGTTCACTGCCTACAGAATATTTCTGCAAGCTCATGGAGTCCATGCCCTATCATAATATATGTCTGCATTCCTACACTCTCAGTACCAGTCTTTTTACTCTACCAATTTTTATTGGTCTTCTTCTTCTTCTTCTTCTTAAACACAATTACACAATTAATACAGCCCAAAACTACTTAACATACAGACTCCGTTCAAATAATATTTCATAGAAAATCATGACGAGACCTGTGCTATGTATTTTTGGTGTTGGTGAGATTTATGGTTGTTAAAAAATTAACAAAATAAATACAGTTAAAATAAAGTTTAAAATGTTACATTTCCCATAGGAATGAATGGGAGAGTTTTTCAAACTGCCGTAGCTACAGCCATGAAAACTGAATGGCTCGGACACAGGGCCACCAGGGTTAAATTATGGACAGATTTCACTCATCTTTTACTTTCACTCCATTCTTTTCTATAGGGAGTAGCTAGAGTGGGTGGAGTCATCTCCACTATAGCTCGGACTGATTTTCAGACTGATCCAGTTTTTCTCTGTTCAATATTGTCTAAAATCCTTATTATTCCACCTAGAAACACCATTTAAATTTTAAATTGAAGACATACAAAGTATCTACTCTATCTACATAATTTACGTCACAATAATCACCAAGGGGGTTCTCTCTTATAAGGTAGTGAAGTGATAGGTTAAAGATTTTCTGAGTTATGAGCGTTTGTTCTGAGTGTGCAAATAGGTGCAAACTGTGTTTTTTCACAAACAGCTGCATATTAACAGGAGTGAGTGACAGCTAAAACTTGAGACTCTCTGACACACACACACACACACACACACACACAAAAGGGATGGAGTCTTACAGACAGGGGGATCTGTATAAATAAATAAATACATAAATAAATTACAGTAGTATTTATGCCTGTGTGTAAAAAGACCATAACTATATTGACAAGAGTTCTTCCCTTTGTCTTGACTAGCCTGTCCCCCTATCTCCAACAAACACACAAAACCGACACACACAAACACAAAACATGGACACATAAATACACACACACACACACACACGCTCCATGGTGTTAGCCATAATCTTGGACCCAACAGGGCACACATGTTCAAGCACTCTTGTAGTTCCTTCAGGAAATGCACATCATGTTATGTTTATTATTTATCATATGTTTATTATTTATTATGAGCAAAATCTAGCTATTCAAATATTAGGCTCATTATTATAGAATAGTCTTCGAAGCTTATTTAGCTATAAGCTACTATAAAGCTTTATATGCATGGACTTTGTTCCAGGATTGTAAAACCGCTTAACTATTGTAAAACATATTAAAAAACACTGTGGATGTGTACTAGATGTGTGAGGATGTGAATAGCTTACTATGAATGCAAACTTGACCTTAGTGCAGTGGTCAAATATTTTATAGGTTTATAAAACTAGAACGACTGAGAGCACAACAGTTCAATCATCTACATGATATGAATACAAAATCTTACATTAAATGTATTGTTTGTAACTTGATAACTTAATGAAGGGGTAACTAATGGGTATCCTCTAGTGAGCTACATTCTATCAGTATTAAATGTATCTTGACTCCATTGCATTTTATAAATCCAGCATGACAAAATATGAATTGCAATGAGGGTTTCTGGTGGCTGTTGCTTGACTCAAGGAGCAACAAATCAATGTGTTTCTCTGAGATATTCCAGGATGAAGTGTCAGGGAAAATGTTGTGGCTTAAAAGTGAAAGGTCTGGAGCGTAGCCCTTTAGTTACTCATTTTAATGTTGATGAATTATAACAAGAAGAATGAGGTGGCTTTGTCAAGACATTTTTAAACAGCTGTATTACAACCGTACCATAACTTCATGGTGTTGTCATGGAAATGGCTGCACTTTCCGTTGACACTAATGGGCTAATGGGCTTCACTGCTGAGTTCTACTTATAATCTGTTACATATAATAGCTTACATACAAGAACACAAAAGCATGGGCTGTGTAATGTGTTAAACTGATAAATCCTGCAATTAAAGTGAAATTCAGATGACCCATTGCTTCACTATTTTTATCATTAATGAGAGCAATACTGTATAAATGTATTGCCTAATTACAAAATGGCATTTTCCCAGCATGAATGATAAACATATCAATTCCCAATTACTTCACATTCTTCAACAGTGATGCCTAAGCAGCTACAAATGGCAAAGTTTTTATAGTTGTATGTGTTTTTACAGGACACATGTTTATATAACTCCATCACAATCTGAACAGCTATCAACTGCCAAAACACAGGCTGAGATGGTCCACCTGGTAGACCATGTCCAAGAGAGCAAAACTGGCCATGCTTTCTGGGTGGGAGGAATAACATACTCTCTCCTCTGTCAAGCACATCGCCAATAGCCAATTATATATTTACAGTATGTGTATGGAGAAGTTGGTAGAGCTGCATCACTTCCATGCATTTCTGACATGGAGACCTAACTAGTAAGTGGTAATTGGCTACATAAGAAAGAAAATTATGAAGAGTGAATACGTTAGTGGAAAAAATGTTTTGATTCTATATATTGGTATATATAGTACTAGTGACATGGATATTGTCATTGCTTGCCCAAATAATAACTATTTATTGTAATTAAAAAAATTCCTTATCTTCTCGTCTTCTTGGAACTTGCAAGCCCAGTTTGGTGGGGGGGGGGGGTGGTTGTTAACATTGTCCTATTTTTTTTTACACATCTAGCATCAGCATCAAGCAACAAGATAGTAAAAGTAAAAACACATTAACACTACTAACAAAGTTTTTCTACAGCAATCAAAATCAGATCAAGTCAGTCTTTTCTAGAGCTTTCTAGGTCTCATATAGACAATAATAAGAAAGATCATTGTGTGTTATAGAATACACAGTAGGAAAGGTCACCATTATAATGATATATTTAATATATTTAATTAATTTCAAGTGAATCATTCCATAATCCATTATATATAAATGGACATGTTCCAGACAACTGACACACTAGAAAATAATAATTTCTTTGGCCTGACCAAAGACTTCTGGATAATGTACAGCAGACAGACCACTTCACTATTACAAAATAGAAAAGAATAGTCTTTGAATAGAAGGACTTAATTTTCTAGTTTTCATGTCACCTTGTTTTCATGTCATAACCATCTGATGAATAGACTCATCATGAAAAAGCACAGCAGCTGAGGGACCTTATCAAAGTGCTTCATGACACTTGCAGAAGAGTTCGGATAAAAATAAAGCACACAGTCTCTGTTGTCACATTCTGGCTTAAGGCCATTCTCTTGTGGTCACTGAAAGTGTTGTTCTATCTCCTTGGTTGACACACCATTGTGGTGCTCTGGTGCTTGCTAGCACCTAATATAGAAAAGCCTGTTGCAGCTGTGTGAGCAATGTGTGTGCGTGTTTCGTCTTCGGTACCTATAAAGGTATCACAGTGCCCTGGCTTGGAATTCAAAATGCTCTCTGTAAAACTTATAACATGGACTTTGGATGGATACTGTTATTTTAAACTGTTGAAGCAGTTTAAGCACAGATCTGAATTATATTGTCTGTGTGTATATGCAATGAATTTAATTGATTATAATTTGTGCTGTAATGTGAAAATAAAATAAATATTGATTATCAAGGTGATTATTTTCTAACAGATGGTTAGAAAAGTGTCTCATTCCTCATATACCACAGCATACCTATGCCAAGCAAGTCCCTGTAAACAGCATTTCCTTCAGCAATCTTAAGCAATGTTAATAAGACCAAAAAGTAATGCAATTTGACATGTTACTGAGAAACCACAATGCACACACCGTCCAAAGTAAACTTTAAAGAAAAGCTATAACTCTAACTGGTGCAAAGTGCTGACTCTGTTAATCTGTTAATGTGGAGCGTCTGCTTTACAGATCTATACTGTATGTAAGTATAGAAACAATTATAACAACTATAAAAAAAATGAGTCCACACTTACCGACCAATCAGAATTAAGAACTCGACATCTCTACATTGTAAATATGTAGTAAAGGCTTCTTTCGTTCAGATAAAAGAATGAAGAAACCATACAGGTTTCACTACCTCATAAGTCCTGAAAGCGAGTTTTGGCTAGGCATTATTATTTTCCACTTAAATTCCCTCAAACATTAAAATCCAGTTTCTTAACTGCCTTAACGGATCCCACCCAGCACACATACGCAGAGCTTTATTTCGTTTTACTTTTTGCTTCTTCAGCACACCAGCAATTTGCATTTTCTTCAGTTGCTAGAGCAGTCCTTTTTAACTGCACACTGCAATTTCCTCCACTTTGCTGGCTCAAAGCTTGCCAAGTAGTACTCTATAGGGAGGAGGACATAGCCTGGATTAAACCCCTACACACAAGATATCCACTGCACATTGCAAATTTGCTGAGTAATAAGGCACATCCTTCTCAAAAATAAGCATATTACACTCATTGGAAGTTCTTGTGTCCAAGCCGATGTGAATGTTTTTTTTAGTTGTATAAGTAAATCATGGAAGCTGTTTATACTGCTGGGGGTGTGGAATGGATTTAATCAAGTGAAAGAGAAAAAAATGTAGGATGCAATAATGAGATGATTTTGTATATATCTGAATATTTTTATTCATGCATGTTCTGTAAAAGAAAAAGGACTTCCACATGTTGCATAATGCCTGTGTGTTGATATGGTATTGCTATGAGTGATGGTACGTTACCACACACAGCACAGTTCACAATAATATGTACAATACTATAACATTACTTTTTACATTTTATCCTGGTTTATGAAGAAAATAAGCAAACTTCTGTCAGTCATCAGCACAGCAGTCCTTCATCACATTTCATACTTTTGCTATTCAGTATTTGCCCAAAGTCTGTTTTTTTTGTTGGATGGTAAATTTGCAATAGCAGATTCTCTTAGCTGTTTCGTTTGCTTTTCAGCCTTGACATTCAATTTTCTATCTTGGATCTTTGAACATGGTACATGATGTATTTATTTCTCCTAATTCTAGGCCTCAGTTCTTCCCAATATCACCATTTCTGTTCTCTATGCCTCACCATTATCTAGTCAGAATACTTTCATGACATTATCTCCACATCTGTCTCTGTTTTTTTATTTATTTGTTTGTTTGATTGTTCAGATTCATACGCCTTTCTTTCTATTTCATAAACTACATTAGGTTCTACTACTGCTATTTCTTATTATTATTTTAGGATTGATAACATTTTGCAGGCTCACATATCAGAAGTGACATATTAGAAAAGTGGTCAGCTTATCATCCAGAGATCATGAGCAAAACAGGGTTGTATACTTTTTTTCCCATATTAATCAAAGGGACACTAGCCAATCATGGGCATCTGTGAGTTCATGCATACAGAAGTGGGCGAAAGCGCTCACCTCAGAGTGTGTTTCTCTTCCAATGTTGCATAAGCAGCAGTTGAAAAAGATGCGGTTGCTGGAATCACATTGGAGGAAACATGTGATAGTCTTTACCCCCACGATTGGTAGCTTTTATTCAATATTGCAGTGATTCCCAATACGTGGGAACTGGCCATGACCAAATTAGGAAGAAAATCAGAAAAAAGGTCCCAAAAAAATAAATATATAAATGTACAAAGTGTCTATTTGCACCCAGCTGTCAACAGCTATTTGGGTGGCAAAGAATGTCAGAGTTAATAAGGAATGTATTCAAGGAAACACCCCCTTACCTTGTCCTGTATAAGGGACAGCAGATCGGAACTCTGGTGCTGTTTCTTACATACATATATGTACATATACACATGTATGTATATGTGTATACACATGTCTGATGTGTTCCTGGGTAAATAGCATTGTTGGTTATGGACACTAGGGTGTTTCCCGCTGCTAAGCTGTATACACCCTGGTGTAAATAACCACATTGGCTATTGCACCCAGGGTGCAAATAGCATTGTTGGCTACTGATGCCTGGGTGCTAATAACATCTGCCTAACATTAATTGTGTCACATTTTCAGTGTACCAGTAGAAGGGCTCTTAAAAGAACCAACACATTTGTGTTACAACACACTTTTAGTGTTATTGTTATTTTCGTGGCAGAATGAGCTGAAATATGCAAAGGCTCAATAAATGTTAGCTGGCAATATATTGTAATGTATACCATAACATTAACACTATAAAACCAGTGACAGGTGTAATAAATAACATTCATTATCTTGTTTTAGTGGCACAATTTAAAGGGGTGGGATACATTAAGCAGCAAGTAAACAGACAGTTGTGAAAACCTAGTGCTGAATGCAGGAGAAATGGGCAATTTGAGTGACTTTAATAAGAATTAAATTGTGATGTATAGATGACTGCGCCAGTGCATTTTTTAATTCAGGTCTTGTGGGTGTTCACAGTATTCAGTTGTTACTACCTACTAAGGAAAAACAACCGGTGAACCAGCAACCAGGCATATACCAGCATACCGAAGGCATATGGGTACCCAAGGCTCACTGATGTGCTTAAGAGGTGATGCTAGCCCATCTTGTCCAATCCCATAGAAGATCTACAGAAGGATCTGTTACTAATGTCTAATGATACCACAGAAGACCTTCAGACATCTTGTGGAGTCCATGCCTCAAGGAGTCAGAGCTGCTTTGGCAGCTGTTTAGGCAGGTGTTATGGCTGATCAGTGTATGTCATGTTATATGCACATAATGTTACACATTATACACATATTGTAGCAATACAAGGACAATGTCAGTGTTTTAGACGTGACCTTCACACTCATACTGGTTTCACAGTAGAGGCTGGTTTGGGATCAATGAGCCAGTTTGCATACGTTGTTATTTAACTACATGAGGCCCACACGGACAATTGTTTCAGACTCACATATTCAGTTACATGTTTCAAATACATAACTATATATCAGCATTATGGATGTGACATCAAATGGACAAACATTTGTGAGAGAATACACACTGTCTATACACTCTGTAAACCTACCGACTGACTGTGTACCAAGTCGTCGTGTATTTATGTATTATTTTATATTCTAAACAAGTCTTGCATACACATACGCATTTTGGATCTACAGTACTATACAAAGCCCAAAGCCCTGCCCCTTTAGGGCACTACGGCCAAAGTGGTAGCGCTATTGGTCAAACATGCAAATTCATTTGTCAAAGTTCACCAAATTTGAACTAGGCGTAAAGTTTTGCTGCAAAATTTATTCGCCCTGGAAGTCTGCTGTACATATTGCTCATAGCAGCAAATTGAATCAAAGTGAATGTGATCTTGCTCGCAACATTTAGCTGACAAACATCTAGTGTGACTGCAGCTTATGGATTTGACATGGCTGAACCAGTACTCCATATATTTAATGTAGTGATGATGCACTTAATTTACTTAATGGGAAAATATGGTTAAATATGAGTGAACATTTTTCTGTGCTCACCATTTCTTTTTTATAATAAGGTTGATATTTGTGTTGAATTGATATAAACCAATAGCGACAAGAGAACATCTAACGAACAAAGCAAAACAGCAAGTGCCAAGCAGCAAGCCACTGCAATCATCTGCACATTGAACATCACACTATTTCTCTTGTACAGGCTCTCTAAATCTCAGCAGGCTCTGCATTACTAGCTGCAGCTCCCTGTCCTTTAGCCCAGTACATCCAGCTGAAATATTTACTGTTGCTGTGGAGCGCTGACTCAAGAGGAGATCAGTCTCACAGCCATTTTATCATAGACCAGACATTTATGCTTCTGTGATTGGATGGATAAGAGATGTCTGCTGAGATATAGACCACAGCATGGTGAAAAAAGCCTTTGACTTTATTCAGGATTGGAGATGAAGTGCACTGGGATTCAGTCTAAGTGCTGCTGATTTTAAAGTATATGATATGACAGTATAGAGTGCAGTATTGGTATAATGAAACCGTAATGGTAAATGGTATCATTATTATGACTCTGTGGGCAATTGTTGTGCATACTGGTTACATGCATTGTCCTGTGGTTATTAGCTCCACAGCAGCTTGTAGTCAAACGGCACAACATGAGAAACTATGTTATCATTGTTGTATTGATTAGTCTTGAAGAAAAAAGACCTATAGAGGTTATAGAGTACATTGTTTTTATTACATGCTATTTTGTAGTGTGGTCAGTAATTTATAATTCTATTGCAAAGTGACAGTGGACCCTAATAGAAAAAAAGAACTCTCCAAGTGGTGCCTGTGTCTGTTCAATTACTTAATCCTAAGAATGAAAGAAAGCATTGGTTTCCATGGAAATTTTGTAGTTGCTGGCAGATTATTAAAATACTAAAAAAAACACATATGGC
>JAOVVF010000042.1:13575368-13598099 GCA_028565595.1 Duopalatinus emarginatus | reverse complement strand
TGTATCAGAGAAGTGTGTGAAAAGACAGCATCATCTTTTGTCCTGTAATCTGTAATTGATGAAAATCTGGACAGTATGTGAATGCAGCATTAAGATCTATTGTGTTCCATGGATCTAACTCAACCAAACCACAAAGACATTTTGATGTAGTACAACGTGAGTGTCCTGCACAGAGCCCTGACCTTAACCTCACTTAAAACCTACTTGACTTTATCAGTACCCTTGTGGATGAATAAACACAAATTGCTAAAGCCATACTTGAATACCTAATGGAAAGCATAGAAGAAGAAGTGTGAAGGTTTTTATGACAGCGAAGAGAGATCATCTGGAACCAGATGTTCAACATGTGTATGTGGTCAGTTGTCCCAATACTTTTGGCCTTTTAGGGTGTACTGTATATTTGATCATGTGTTAACATAGGTCAATTGTAAGGCTTTATTGTATAATGTGTGCTCTGTGCTACATATTTGAATACGATTTTACTGTCACTGCAGGGAATACTCAAAACATATGCTCGAGGCAATGCTTTACATCTTTAGGATAGAAGCCGACTCTGAACATCAGTCTGTACTTAATCAAACATCCACCATATTGTTGATAACACAGAAATGTAATTGCTTCCATATTGTTGGCACCCATTAAAACAGTAGGGTTTGCTGATTCCTAAATCCCAATTTAACCTCCAGTGTGCATGAAAACATTGTGTAAACTACCAGAACATTGTCTTGCTTACACCCTCGTTCCAAGTCAACAGCAAGCCTGGATGCTGTTACTTGACAAATTTACGGCAAGCAAATCTGTGTTTAACAAGGCCACTCTGGATTACATTAGGGCCAACAAGGACAACAAGTTCCAGCGTAGCGATAGAGATGCCATTATCAGTGTTTTCAAAGTTCTTCTGTGTCTGTGGGGTGGCTGTATTTCAACAAGCCTGACAGGCTAACGTCCAGGCCTCCAGCCGCCGTGTCTGAAGCATCTGTCTGCACATCTGACAGAGAGTGGGACTTGCGCTGTGCCAAAAGCAGCATGTGATAATGCAGCCCTGCTGCTCACTTGCAAATATTTATCCCTGCTAAAATGTCAGGTGAGTAATTTGGTGTGTGGTGACTCCAAAGGACTGTTTGAGCAAGGCTCAAGTGAAAAGCTGTAATAACCATCTTTTTTGCCCTCCCTGGGTGTTGGGATTTTCCCATTTCTAATAAAATAACCCGGGGATTTCTTATCTCTGTCTCATGAGGAAAAGAAAGACTGAACAGGATCAGAAGAAATGTGCCCTATTAACAGTACATTGACCTGTCACGGGTTAAATGTACTTTTTACATAATGAGATGCAGTTCTTTTGGAATTACCCTAAATGCAAATCTCTACCTCTTAATGTACCTGTTACTACTTGAACCTGTTACTGTTGACACCCTCACTTTCATTCTGCACTTCAGACCGAATACTGTGAACACTGTATGCTGATCTTGGCAATAATCTATTGACAGTCTACTATCTCATACTACCCAAATTAGTGCTATACCTGCTGGTGCTGCTCATGTAAATGTCATAAAAACCGATACAACAGTCTAATACTTGGCAGGTCCCCAAGGGGCATGGACTCCACAAGCTTGTGGAAATGTCTATAGGTAACAAACACCATACTTCATGCAGAATAAATCTAGACATCTCTAGTGTGGTGGCGCATTGTCCTGTTGGAACAGGCCAAACCCTTCAGAATGAATGCAGGACCTGATCGGGTGTATCTCGGGCAGAAAGGTGGAACACACAGTTTTCCTTGTCTGTACCAGTTTTTCTGGCACTTCTGCATACATACCTAATATATGTTTAGAGATATATTTCGCCTTCATCTTATCTTAATGACAGATACTTGTAAATGCTCACATATTTCAATACAAGATGTATTTAAATTTTTATATTTGGTTTATATTTCCTCTTATCCACCAGGGGTGATTAGCTTAGTATGAGCTTCTGTAATAACATCAGTATTCAGTTATAATGTTAAAATTAGTAGATCAGACTATTAAATCACTAGTTCACAAAAAGAAAGAACAATAAATTACAGCCATTTGACTGACAAATTGAAATAGTGTGTATGTGCTAAACACACTTCTGTATGTTTGAAAAAAAATCATTTAGCATTTCTCATAAATCTCAAACTGAATTATATGTGCAATACTCAGGGATTATTCATAGATGGATATGTCCCCTGGCTTTCATATTACATTTATAGTAAAAAGATGGAAGGGTTTAAAGGTCAGACCTCTCAATTCCTCTGCATCCATCCGCTTATAACAAGTCCATCAGCAACAGAGCCAGCTCTGCATGTCTTTGTTATGAACCATGTAACTTCTATCTCATACGTCTTTTTGACAGCTTCACAGCCTCAGTAAAGTCGAGGATTAACAGACTCGAGACTGTAAAACTTTTAAGAACACTGGATGGTAAAATACAACCTAGTTCTCTATGTACAGTACCCAGGGGTGTAAGCAAAGTGTCTGCTCTCTGTGCAAATACTCTTCCCTATTTCAACTGAGGGTCATTTTCACCAAGAGGCCATGTATAGTCACTTGCAATCTTCTTTACTGAGGGACATTTTTGCACTTTGAAGACACAACATGGAGTGTTTCTGCAGAGGTGATACCATGGTGCGTTTTCTTTAAATACAACTGACATGCCTCTCACTAAGGCTGCCCAAGTGTACTCTCTAGGCTTGAGAAAGTATAGACCACTGTCCTGTTGTCCTGTCTAATTAACCTGCACTGTCCTGTGTATTTATTGTATTGTTTGCACTTATCTCACACTGCCATATACACTGTCTGGCTAAAAAAGGTAATTATTTGCATTTGCTGTTATGATCTGGGTTGCTTCAACAATGTTATGTCACAATAAAATAAAGTCAGCTGAGTACCTGATTGTATTGAATAGGCAGGTCATCAATGAATGTTTTTCTACTTGATGGCATAAGAATATTCCAGCACGACAATGCCAAGATTCATCATGCTTTAAATAGTAAAATAGTGATTCAGGGAGCAGGAGGAATCGTTTTCACACATTCTCCTCTGTTCTGACCTTTACCCCACTGAAAGTCTTATGGATGTGCTGGAGAAGACTTTACAGAGCGGTTCAAATCTGCTTGTCGTTGCATAAGAGTGCTGAAACAATGCCACAGCAAATGCATGTCATAATCAAAGCTGAAGGCATCCAACAAAGTATTTAGGGGTGGCAGGCAGTGTATCTGCAATTTTATGTATTACTGTGTACCATGCCACTGTACTGTGTTGTGTGTGTATTTTGCTTCGAGGTATAATGGAGTTCCAGAAAATCTGGTAGCTTAAATAAATAGGTCCCAGTAGTGTAGGACTGCAGAAACAGGACAGGGCATGAACTCTATGAGTTTGTGGAAATATTCTGTAGATAACGAACAACATACTTCTGCAGAACGATCCACAAATCTGTTGTATTCGGCGTCTCTAGACACGTATGGCGATGCATTGTCTCATCAGAATGAATGCAGGACATAAACAGGTGTAAATGGTCGGAAAGGAGGTACACATAGTGTTCACCTGTTAAAAACGTTCGTACCAGAGGGCCCAGGGAATGCCAGCTAAACAAACCCTATATCATTAAGAAGCTTCCATAGATAGTCTATTGATTTAAATGTGTACTGGCGTATGCAACCAATAATGTGCGTAGGTGGCGTTGCTGTGTGTTTCACATAGGCTTTGGTCTGTAGCAGTTTTATACAGACGTTATATAGAAGAATGGCCATAAAAACTTTAAACCATTAACCCAAGCCAAACTTCACACATTCTCCATTCAGGATGCGCATTATCTTTACCAGACGTTCAAAACAGTTCACGTTGAGACATTTGTTCGGAGCAAATATGCCAAAATGGGCCCTTAAACTGATGGTTTGTTCATTGACACAGTGGTTTAACCTTGTTAGACAGTTGATTATTAGAAATAACACAGGGAAAGGGAATGAAAATGACCTTAATACCACAAGAAATCACTGTTACTGTATAAAAATGATATGAAAATGTGCATGAAGTCTTATCACATATTGCATAACGTTCCACCTTCATGCATGTGTATAAGCGAGGCAGTAACATCGTGCCTCTGAACGATATAATCCTCAACTATTGTACACGCGGATAGGATTGACACGTCGCAGAGCCAATCAACGATCAGCACTGTAGAGCGGGAGGCTGTTCTCGACGAATAGGAAGTGGTATAATAGAAGTAGGCGCGTCTAGTGAAGGCACGGTTGTTCGGTTGCACCAGTGCGAGAAAGAAGGAGGAGAAGGTGGGTAGTAGGAGGAGGAGGAGGAGGAGGAGAGGAGGGGGGTAAGAGGGGGGAGGTGGTGGTAGTGGTAGTGGTGGAGTGAGAGACTCGCTACAGTAGAGCTGTAAATCAGACGGAGCTACAGTAACGGCGCTGAAATTTGTTACCCTGTTGCGAGTATTTCTGGCGAGTGATAGGAGCGAGCGATATCACTGCAAGTCTCCCGTTTTGGGGAAGAGTTGTTGAGCGAGGACTAACAGCAACGGATCGGTGTTTATTAAAAAGAGAAAAAGGCGAGCACACACACACACACACATTTGAACTGGAAATGTCTGAAAACAAACCGAATGACGATCCGAAGTTGTCTACGACGGAGAGAGTTATTAAATGTGAGTATATATATAGCTCTGGATATAGATATAGATATAGATATATATATATATATACACATGTATCAAGCGCGCCATGCTGAAACAGCACACGGGGTGGTGTGCACCAAATCAATCCAACTAGAGACGTTTTTAACGGGTGCAGAAATGATCTCCACGACTCTGTGCACTGCCTTCAGGGGAAAAAGTGCTCGATCGGGTAAAGGTGTGGGGTAAAAAGGGGATCAGTTGCCTGATTTAGGAGGAGAAAAAAAGGGTGTTAGCCGGCTGGAGTGGTGAAAGTAGGAAGTAAAGGTAGTTATTAGCGAGTTAGCAGCACGGCTGAAAATGACAGCGTGTGTGTGTGTGTGTGTGTGTGTGTGTGTGTGTGTGTGTGTGTGTGTGTATTCGGGTCGGATTGTCTCGATGGTTGTACTGCTGGGCTTTAATAATCCCGGACTGCTGCCATGTGTTTACTTTACGGTGATATTAACGGTGTTTAGCAAAGCGCGCAGTCAAGTGTGAAGTCAGTCCACATAGGAGTTCCTTAATAGATATGATATATATGATGTGATAATGCGGTTATAGTGTGTGTCTGTCTTGAGCATATTTATATATATATATATATATGTGTGTGTGTGTGTGTGTGTGTATATATAAAGTATTGAGGGGTTTGGTGGTGCTGCAGTTTGACAGCTTGTGGCCCGTGTTTGTTTAGAAACCCTCCCTCTCTTGTCTTTCTTCCTCCTCTGGGGAAAATGTCATGCTTACAGAATGACCCAGTCTTCATATTTTCACCATTCTTGACTAAATGTGGTGCTGTGTTTCTGGTCGTAGTCCACTTAGTCACTGCTGATGGGAATTCCTCTTCTTTTCGCTGAGTCGAATTCTTTGGCTCGGCTCACCAATAAGAACCGACTCCCCCCTCCTAAACGGCTCCCAAACGACTCACTGATATATTAAAAAAAAAGAGTGTGCAATATTTGGACCAGTTAGATTTATATCTATAACGACTCCATCTGTAAGTGTAAATCACCACTACATTTTGAGACAAATCTTCATCTTGATGTAAAATCAGCAATAGTGTTAGTGTTAATATTAATGTGTCTACTGTGTCTGAGTCATTAAGACGATTCGTTTCTGTTTATCCTGGTCATTGATCACCTCCCCAGATACACTTGCCATTTTTTTTAGCAAGCCGGAGGACGGGCGGATCCTCCCAGTCCCAGTTCTGACTCGTACACACAGCCGACTCGCTGTTCACACTTATAAACAGCTCTTGTGTTTAAAAAAAAAAAAAAAAAAAGGTTTCCATGGAAACATTTTGATTAAGAGTAACAGCACTGGCATTAACAATAAAGCGACCACTATTCGGCTCATACGTGCGAGACACCTTGCCATGTTCACCCAAAAGAGCCGACTCGATCATGAATGACTAGTCAGGAGTAAACACCCGTCTTAATTCTTAATGCTCTCGATCTTTCATTTTTAGACATCTGATCTATTTCACAACAGGTTGTATGATTATTTGTCTCTGTCACCCATTTGTATACACTGATGATCCCAGGATGGACTGTTTGCACTTTACAGTGACCCCATCCACCAAGCTTATTACCAATAATGCTGCCGTCCTTGCAGGCCAGTGCTTCTGATGCCGCTGTGATCCATTCTTTAGATATGCACTGTAGTTTAAGTGCACCCTTTTGATATGAATCGATTGCTCTCATAAGAAAGCCCTCCAGGAGCTGATAAGTCTTTTGCTCCCATTCATTCGGCCACGTCTCGTCAGGACGCCGCTGTAAAGAGCAATTTCCTCTCGCTGGCCGGAGGATGCCTTTGGAAGGACCCCGCGTTATAAATATTTCAGCAGATCACGGCACAAGGTATCAGAGTAATGGGTGCAATGGCACAAAGTGCTTAGCTCAGGGTGAATGGACTTTTAAAAGGGGTGGGGATGGAAGAGAGGAAGGAAAGAAACTGCTGCTTCCTTCTGCACCTTATTAGCTTGTGGTTTGAATTTGATTTTCTTTTTTCCCACGGATAGAAATATTACTGTTGTTGCAAGAGTGTATAACATAGTTCTGCACATCTTCCATCGATCAGAAAAAAAGGAACTAAAGCATACACATAGGGTAGTATAGCGGTAATGCAGATAAGTAACCTGGCATCATTTCTTCGATTTGGGCATAGGATAATGAGCAAAGTGCAGCTTTATTTTTGAAAATGCTGCATCACTGTTGCTACAGTATTACGCTATTTATTCAGCTGCTTGAGAAGCCTCTTATTTGTTTACCTGTCCTGCTCTCCCTGTATTTACAACATGGTTGGGCTGTCTCTAGTGTAGTCCGTTAGCTGACTTTACCATAACCTCACTGTTTATAAATCAGTTTCCGCTATACACAAGCAAAATGTACCAGCTCGTTTGCCTGCGTCTTATTTTGCATGCAATTTTCTTCTTTATGGGTTCAGTTTTAGAGAAAACTGATGCAAGAGTGATTTCTTTAGCATTCAGAAGAGATTTCTTTCTCGTCCATCACTCTCGCTGTGTAATACAGAGCGGTAATGATGAGCAGTTTGTCTTTTAGTTTTAAATTATCCTGACTGTTATGTAATTGCGTCTTCCTTGAGGGTTTTTTTCAGGCTTTCTGTGTGGAAGAAAAGCTCCTTATGCTAATGGGGCCTTTATGGATTCCGAAAGAAAATCCAAGAGAAAGAAGGTAAAAGAGAAGCAGATGGACCGGTCTAATGGTCTGGCTTAGTCTACAGGTGTGGCTGAGTAAGAGCCGAAATGCATTCATTACACCTGTTATTCACTCAGCTACAATGTGTTTGCTCTCGGTGGAAGAGTGGATATTACTGCAGGCCAGCCTGCTCTCAAAGGGCACCATAGATTTGATGTATTATTGAGCTTGGGCGCAAACAGATTAAGATTTTGTTTCAGTATGGACGAGGTTGTGGGTAGGCGTGATGAAGAGCAGCAGAACCTTTTGTTTTTGTTCCTTGCTATTTCTTTAATTCATCTTTTAAGTGCGCTATTGTTCTGCAAAATTGATAATGATTGCATGATTGAGGTAATTTTAAGTTTCCTGTACAATTAGATTCATATACGAATCAAGACAATGGTTCTATAATTTCTAATTACGAGATAATTTCCTTTAGTTTGCATAGTTCAGCCTGGCAATTTAATAGGTATTAAAAGCCATTTGCTTCTCATTCTGTTCCAGTCGACGTGCCCAGTGGTGTGTGTCTTGGATGCCACTGCGTTTGCTTCATGGGAACGTGCAAACGCCCCTTATTTTGATCCAGGGGCTTGAGGCGAAACTATGACCCATGTGTTGCGTTAACATGGCTAGCTAGCTGATTGCATAAGGTGAGCTTGGCTGGTCATTGGTGCACAGCTTTGAAGCTAGGCCGGTATTGTTTTGAAGCTTTGAGTACCCCTGAAGAGCAAACATTTACTGGAAAAGGAGTACTGTAATAAAATGGGCAGATTTTGAGTCACTAGTTCTCCTAGTATAGTCTCTCCATGCAGTGTCCATCATGGCGGCCCTCCAGGGCAGTTATTTCCCATCATCTGAATAAATGCAAAGAAATGTTTAGCAGACATAAGATGGCGGCCATCACACAGTTTCTGGGCTCCAGTGACAGAATTTGTTTAGGTTGCTCTGCCTGCTGTGCACAAGGTACAAACCTTGATTTACAGCTGTTTCTATGGTAACGGCAGATCCAAGAGTAGGCTTACTGGTTCCTACACATGTGCACTACATATTACAAAACTTAATGGCCTCTACACTCTGTGCGGTGCCAATAGGAAGTCATTTATGGTGCTCCTAACATTTATCCAATCTGTCTGCAGTTGACAAGGACCCATCTATGTTGGGATTTAATTTGAAACACAAGATTAGTATTAATTGTGTTATTATTAAAGAATTAGTAATTAGTCTAATGGTATTATTGCTATTAGTACTACCCTTAGGCATGTGTAGGGGCTAATATATTCATGAAGGCGTATTGCTAATTAATTTTTGTATATCATCAAATAATGATGATGTTTAACCACGAATTCTCGCATACAAGCAAATACTGAAAAGAAATTGATAAAATCTCATATTTAAGCATCTTGCCTAATAAAATATGTACAGTGTAATCAGCATCAGTGCTGTTAGGATTTCACTATACACATGACTGGAATTTGTAGTCCTCCAGGTTTTTTTTTTTTTTCACCTCAATCACATCTGATTGAAGTAAAAGTCAGATTGGAACGTGTGCGATTTGTGGTTTGATTTTGTTTATGTTTTGTAAGAACTATAATCAGTGAAATGTGGCATACTGCCTGGGTGTTTTTTTTTTTTTGACATCACTGAAACCATGGTAACTAATGGTCAGCTTGAGTTTAGAAACGCCAACTGAAATGCCCACCGGCGATGAGCAACCAGCAACGAGGTGAAAAATCGCTGCTGGTGTGAACGTAGAATAAGGCTGTTTATTTTTCTTTGCTCGATTTCACGTGAAACAGATAAAATTAGATAAAGCCCTCGTACGTGGAGATTCAAGTCTACTGGGATATATATTGCGAAATGCAAAATACAGGAAAATAGTCTTTCAACCTGTATCTAAACTGTTTGCTTGTAGATCGAATTAGTAATTAGTGCCTGTATATAGTGACCCATAATCATTATTAACTTTAAGAAACATGCAGATAGGAACAATTAGGGCAACAACAAAATTTGGGCCCACAAGAACATTTTTCTCCACACAATGAAGAAATGTCTTGTGTTATTGCACAAGCTCTTGCACATGTGCACTTTGTTGTATTGTTGTTCTTTGTAGCACGTTGGTACTGGAGGAACACTATTTCGTTTCACTGTGTACTGTACAGTACTGTATAGAACTGAATTGACAATAAAATCCTCTTGACTTGAAAAAGATTTGCAGATCTTTGTTTTTCAGTTTTAAAACCTTCTCTTAAAAGCCCCTTTCATAACGACAAGATGTTTGGAAGTGTTGCAAGAAAGAAGCTCTTCCTTTGAAATGTATTAGAAGTCCATTCGGCCATGTTGCGGTCAATGTTTCAGTCATGTACACCGTCTACATACATCGTGTTTGGTGTCAAAAGGGGATTGCATGCAAAGAAAAACAGCTAATCTAGAATATAAGGGTGGATCCATCTGGGCTGGTGTTTCAGGGACTGTTGTAAACATTGATGGAATTTTTTGAAGACCTGGATATTTTAGGTCAATAGCACATCGTAGGATGTTCTAGGCCATCCCTGGAGCTTTCATCTAGATGAGTAGTCAACTATACAATCTAAATCAGCACAGAAATAGTATAAAACCATTAAAATTTTGGAGCCTTAGTACATTTGTAACATAAACATGTGGTCTGAACTATAGTCCACATGTACAAAGCAGTGTAAAATGTTCTGCATTGAGCAGTGGACCAAGTTCCAAGATTCCCCAGGGACTGTTAGATATTAAATCAGGATATATATCAGAAATGCTGGCCGTTTTCACTACCCCGTGCTGGTGTAATAGAATGTAGTAGGGTTGAGACTCCTGGGGATTGTTTATGAGTAGAAGTCAAATGAGAAGAAGAGTTGGACAAATTTATTAACTGAATTACTCAATAAAAGGACACCTTAATTACTTGTCTCCTCAGCCATGCGGTTCATTTTCTCATCCTATTATCCCAGCCCGAATAATCACGTACGATTATACTGCCAGTTGCTTTGTAGCTCGACTGGAGTGACTCAGCAAGTGGAGCGTTTTCTGACTGTGAGGTCTGCCTGGTGAAAGACACCAAGAAGCCATTGTCTGTTGATTTCTCAGCGCGACCATCGACTCATAGCATGTGACAGTAGACTTATAAAGATGGCCACTGGGCTGAGCGAGTGATGCTGGTGGCCCTGACACTGCCCCTTCCCCGCTCAGTCATTTTAGAAACTTTTAAGTAACTCAACATATTTCAACCTCAAGCTTCGAGTCACCCACTGTTTACTGTGGATTCAGGCGGTTTGTATGTATGTCACACCTGTGCCCACTCACTTACACTTTTTTTTTTCTTTATTTTTCTGTCAAAACAGCAAAGAGGTGGACTTTTTCTTCCTTATCAACAGTTCTGAAGTGTTTATTTAGTTGGCTTTTGAATGCAAAAACTGGCTTATTGGAAGTCTGAAAGCCAGTTAGCTTTATTCTTTAATGTGTCTGAAATCAAAATGGGTTTCTGTAGTGTTATCAACATAAATATATTGCTATACCTGAAAAAAGTCTACAAACAGGTTTACAACAACAATAATAATAATAATAATAATAAAAGTTTGTTGAAGCCAATCTTTGTAAATGTCTACTTAAATTCTCTGTAGAATTATACATTTGAAGTGCCAGAAGAAAACTGGGACACCAGTCTAATATGTGGTAGGACTGCAGAAATATGAACGTATTCTGTCGACACTATACTTTCTTGCAGAGCGATCCACAATTCTGTAGTATTTTGAGGTTTAGGATTTCTGGTTTTCACAGCGTATTTTATTGCATCCAAGATGTATTTGATAACACTGAGATCTGGTGACATAGATGTAAATGACATAACCCCAAACCTAGATGAGTGTTCCTGTAACCATAATTTGGTTCCCAGACTGTGTGGTGGTGCATTGTCCTGTTGGAAGAGGCCCAACCCATCAGAATGAATACAGGACATGACCAGGTGTAACTCATCAGGGAGGAGGCACATTTTGTGGTCATCGGTCAGAGACGTTTGTAGATGTACCAAGAGGTCCCATAAAATGCCAGCTAAACAAACCCCATGCTATTATGAAGCCGCCACCACTGTTTTTTAAAGCCCGCACCAGTTTTTCTGCTGCTTCAATGTATGTGTATATGACCCTAAAGGTACTTGCCATGCAGTAGCAGTTAGCAATAAACGTACTAAGTGGGAACTTGATACCATCCTAGCGCACCATTGGGATTCTCCATGAACAAGAGTTACTAGGGCTCTTTGCTGTTCTCCATATGTAGCTAGATCTCAAGTTGAGTCGTTTGGTTTTATTTGTCATTTCAACTAGGGCTGCAACAAATGATTAATTGGTCGTTTTTTTTTTTTTGTTGTTGTTTTTTTTTTTTATTAATCGATGAATCAGATAAAAAAAAAAAAGTATTCCCATGTCTTTATTCCGAAATAGAACACTGAATAAGACATCAAATAAGTGCTTACAATAATTAAATAATAACAGATTAAATTAAATGCAATGTATTAATACATTAAAGTAAAGTACATTAAATAATGAAGACAAATAAGTTCATCACTGACGCAAACACTACATACAAACTAACAAACTCTTTTTCTTTAGGAACTTTGTTGTTAAGTAGCCCAAAGAGCAATTGAACACAAGATACACACACAATGGCACAATATGTAACCATATGTAGTGTGTAAAAAATATTTCATTATATATTTGAGTAGCTTTAATATGTTACCTTAACCCCTGTCTAGATGCAGTTCATCCTTCCTTACTCCCATACAGTGCAGTGTCTTCACTCATACTTGGTCAGAAAATTAAAACTTGAAGCTTAATCATTAATTACCACCATTGTGTACATGTTATATTTTTTTACACACTGCCTAAGCTAACACGCTATCACTGTCATTATCCAGTTAACAAGCAAATAAACTGATGAACGGTTTGCATAATGCGAGTGCGGCCTTTA
The DNA here is from genome assembly GCA_028565595.1 of Duopalatinus emarginatus. Taxonomy (NCBI): domain Eukaryota; kingdom Metazoa; phylum Chordata; class Actinopteri; order Siluriformes; family Pimelodidae; genus Duopalatinus; species Duopalatinus emarginatus. The sequence continues at coordinate 13,585,740 of JAOVVF010000042.1, read as the reverse complement.
CGTTTCCTCACTTCAAAATGGAACAAACTTGGAATATTCTAGTGATTTACCCTTACTTACTTATTTACTTCTTAATGTTAAACTTATTTTGAAGATTCCGGCTCCGCCTCACTCCGTTCAACTCGCTCTTATTTATTTATTTTTTTCCTAGCGTTGACGAACTGTCACGGGTGACGTAAGTGGATATGACAAAGGCAAGTAGCACATAAATCGCGCGAAACAGTGAATCGATGAAATTCGTTGCCGACGCAATTAATATCGATTTGTTGTTGCAGCCCTTATTTCAACTATATACAGTGGTGCACAGTGCACAGTGAAAAGAAATAACATTCCTCCAGGGCCAAGGTGCTACATAAAACAATAGACTACACAATACAAAACAACATAAAGTGACAATGACAAGGCAATTTTCAGTAAGTATGAAAAACAATATACTATGCTCTACTATACTTAATATAATATACTAAGCTGCAGTCAGGTGGGTTTAGATTTGGTGGAGGCGTGGCGTATGTCAAACCCTGTTGGCTGTTGTCCAAGTCAATCAAGCACGGCGTCACTCTGACTTCTTGTCTCAGATGTTAAGAAGCCATTTTAAGGGAACTCTGATGGCACAGCCAATGGTAACTTTCAAATATTAATTCCTATTAAGTATTCCTGCTCTACTCTGCACTACTGAAAAGGTCTCAACAATCTGCCTTGTGTGTGTGTGTGCATGTGTTTCACAATCCTCCTGACAATTTACAAGAATGCAGCGCTCCATCACAGTCCTGCAGTATGTTCAGGTGGCTATGCAGTTTGGTGAAGAGTGCAGCTTGTGACAGGACGGTCTCTCAGCATGCCACCTCAGCACGTTTGGGTGTGGAAGGTGGCAAGAGCTGAGCTGCCGAGTCTGCTGACACTTGTGTTAAAACGAGCGACAGAGTCTCCCTGTGAAAAGAGCAGAGCAGAGAAGAGTCGTGTCCGAGAAAGGGGAAGACAGTTACCTCAGCGTCAACCTGTTGTATATAAGCCAGTAGTATAGAAGAACACTTACTCTCTCATGTGTAGGGATAGAAAAGTAGAAAGAACAAAAGCCCAGCAATCTCTAACCTCGACCACAAGCAGTAGTGATGCGAAACCGTAGCGAACGCACTGGTGTTGCGAAACTGTGCCACACACACACACACACCCAGAGAGAGCATTTTTTGTTTGTCTTGTCGTCTTCTCCCACTCAGACCAAGTTACACCCAAGCACCCGGGTGCAGTAGCAGAAAACACTCCTGACCTCAGATGGAATTAGTGAGGAGTTTCCTGGAGGCACTGCATGACCAGCGTAGGAGGGTTTCAGGCAGAGGAGCTAGTGAGTCCATCTGTTCAGCCTGGCGCTGGGAGAAGTGCAGTGTGACACAAGTATGTACTGTATGTACACGAGCAAGATGAGCACATGCTGCTAATAACACATCAGAGACACTTTTAGTGGACATGGTTTCTAACCAGTATATTTTTTTTTACCGTCTAAACAGGGTTGCCACAAAAAAAACATGTTTGTGCATACAAATGTTTTAGGTAAAAGTGACAAAGAGACTTGTTTACTTGTTCAGGAGTTTCGGTTCGTTATATCCTTACTGGAGTTAAAAGAAGCGGTGTCACTTTAAAACTTGCAAAAAATGTATAAATTAGCATTTTACTTTTAGACGACTACTGTTAGACAGTATGCAACCATTGTACAGTGTATTTATTATCCTTTCTGTTTTAAAGCAATTAGCCTGATAAGTGCAGGACTGACCTGTCTACTGTCTGCCCACGTTTTATACATGCTCGTCAACTGTTGTTTTATTTTAAAACTATGAACCGAATCTTCTGTAAAGTTTATATTTATACTTGTAAATGTTTATTAGCTAAATGATTTTGTTTTGTTTTTTTCATTTGTTGGTTTCTTAGTGAAGGTTTTGTACAGTTAAGCAGAGCATAAACAAAGACAATTCCCCCTTCAGATCAACCCAAGTTCAGCTTTTAAATGTTGTATGTTTTGCACGTTAAGCAATGTTTATGGAGTAAACGTCCTCACATCCACCCAATGTCACGTCAATATATTTACAATTGAAATTCAGATGAATTATCATTTTAAAATGCTGCTATGATACAATACATATGGTGTGTGTATATATATATATACTGTATGTACTGTGTAATTTAGATGTAATATAAACTCGATGTGAATGTTCACAATGTATTTTGTCGCTCAATTCTCTAATGTCTTCATATCTCGACTCAATGGTTTAAAATGGTGTAAAACATTACTGTTGTTATCTTACATCAAAATCGTTCTCATTTACTGGATGCCTTGAGCCAGTTATGACATTAGCTCTGTGTTGGGGAAAAGCAGAAAGTGGGATCTGTCTGAATGCAGATAATGAAAAATGTATGTGATTCATTATTGTTTAATGTTGCCGTTATTTTATTATTTATTGCAAATAATAAAGGTTAATTCTACTTTTAGGGCATGAATGTAACATTAAAATCCAGGTAGCAATTTAATATTTTTTTAGCATGACGGGGGAGAAAGGGTGCTTGTGCTGGTAACTATGCTCATGGCCATGTTCTAGCTAAAGTTATCAAACAACAGATTGTATTTAGACTGGTAGGCCGTGTTACCTGTCAAGAGGAAAATAGGCAACATCTTTGTCACTTTGTGAACGTTTGTCCCTCATCACTGATTTCCATCTGGGAACATCATCACCAGTAGTTATGTGTTTTCTGCTATCTCCTGTCTCCTGTTCCTTTAGCTTCAGGTTCACTTTTGTGATGATGAGGATTCACTCTCCCTTGTCTTTTCTTCTGCTGAATAATAGTTATGATCCTCTATTTCTCAAAATGCCTGGCAAGCCAGCTCCAGCAACAACCGGTTCCTCTTGTTCTACATCTTCCCACCACAGCTGCTACAAGCTGCTGTGTAAAAATGTGAAATCTGACGTTCTGGGCTACTGTAGCGAAACATAGTGAGGCAACATGGCCGCCTCTGCTGTATAAAGGACCACCCCCTCCAAATCCCACACAATGCATCTTTTACTTCCGGGAATCTAATGAAATCTGCTTCTCCAGTTAGTGTCCTAGAAGCTAATTTTGGTGGAACAGGATTCCATGCAAATGACTGAGGAGGCTGGATGTTGTGTTGGACGGTAGCTTTAGTTTTAATAGTTTGTTCTGGGCTGTGTTTTTGAAGTTACCTAACTTCATGCGAATGAAGCACACTGTGTCATGACAAGACAGGAATCATGATTATTTGGCTTAGAATTAGAGATCATGGGAGTTCTTTTATAGCGGTTTTGTAAGGAACATTTTTACATTCCTAGAGCAGAACATGGTGGATGGGTTCATTTTTCTAGAGCAGGAGAGCTGTTGTTGTGCATTGTGGGTTACTGATTTACTGCACATTTGAATTGCAGTAGCTGAAATCCTGAGTGAAAATAGTTTTAATCACCAGCAGTATCAACAGCTGGTTAAACAACACTGGGCAACAGCTTATTTTATGACCTACAAACTAAAATAGGTGGACCTTATCTAGGCCTGACCTGAATATGTTTTTGGGGACTCCAGATATTCAGTAGAGAATATTTGAAGCCTTGTTCCAGGGGGATGAATAAATAATAAATGAATTATCTTATGTACAATAAAATTAACCTGTGCTGTTATAATGAATCAGTTGTAAAGTTGTGCAGGTTCTTTTTTTTTAATTATGTGTAATGTTGCTTCTAATGGTGGATAAAGCCAGCTTAATTATGGCAACTGGAGAACAGACGCTTAGCTAAGTTTGTTCTTGTTTTTACACCCTCAAATAATAATTCTTCTTAAGGTTGTTTTGCCACCGTGGTATTCGAGGTTCCTATTACGTATTTGGCCCACTGCTTTTGTCTTGTCAGGGTTTAATTAGAAATGTTTCCAAACAGCACAACTCTTCAGCATTTTGTATTTCTTGCCTTGTTTTCTCTTACCACCGCCAATCTGAACTGATGTGTGAGCTGAGAGGAGAAATATATATTTCCACTTTTTAATTATGCAGTAAAAAAATATAAATTATAGTTCAGAATATGCTGATAAAGTGTATTGTGCAGACTGACTTTACTAAAGAAAAAAACAAGTATCTAAATCCCAGAATTAAGACATGAACTACAAACAAATATCAAAATATTTAAATCCAACCCTAACCTTATTGTATTATTTACAATAAATTAGATTTTTGGCATTCATATACAACAGTTTGGTTATATTTGATAATCAATGTGTGCACAAACTTTTGCTCTCGACTGTGAACTTTCAAATTTTCGTCTTGCTGTTCAAATTCTGGATCCTGATTGGTCAGAAGGTGTTGATTATTTTTCTGTAACAACAGTTCTTGCAGTAGTGCAGCTCTACAGCACAGCTTTATATGAATGCACCTTTTTTTTTTTTTTTTTTTTAAGTCTGTTTTTAGGTGTTTTCTTTCAGGCACGGTTTTAAAGTAACCACGTGCACATTGCTTATTCATAAATAAGGCTGTTATTACACGTTAAATAAGTACAAACTCACTTTTTTACTTAAAAAAAAAAATGAGGAAAACGTTCCTCTTCAGCATCGTGCAATAATCTGTCAACACAGAGGCACTACTTTTTGTTTGTTAGCACTGGTCCATGTCCATGTAAGTATACCAGAACAAAAATAATTTTAATTGGTGGAGAAATTATGAAAACACATTTGGATTTGGCGTTCAGAAATATAAAAAAAATTAAAACAAGTATTTTTTGGTTTGTTAACCAGTGTGATCAGTTGTTTGTTGTCTTTCTGTTGAAAACCCCCTGTAAGCTTTTTTTTCTGAAAATCAGTCCTGATAAACGTGCTGCACACGTTACATGTCCCCGGTGAATCTTAAGTGAGCTTGCGTGCAGCCTACACACACGGCCCATTCATAGATTTCTTTTGTTCAGTAATTGGGAATTTAAAATTCGGTACAGACGGCACAGTACATCATGCCGCCTCACAGCTTCAGAGTCCCCGGTTTGGCCCTGAGCTCCGTGGGAGTTTTGCGTATTCTCCTTGTGTGAGTTTTGTTTAGGGCAAATTTGTTGTTGATCACTACAGCAGGGGTTTGGGACATTTTAATATTCACCCCGCTCATGCTGTTTCTCCACTTTTTTTCACATTTCAGGGGTGTGCAGAGGTTATGTAGTAGACCGTCTGTGGCCATTAGTCACAGGAGGAATAATCTAGAGTGCAAATGAGGCAGAATCGACGGCGTTCTTGAATTGAATTGCATTAAAAATCCAATGGAGATCATGAATTTGCCTGCTGATAAATAACATTTTGTTAATGTGCAGTCTAGGGGTTTATCACTGCTGCCCCCCCCCCACCCCCTATTACAAACACTTTCATTTTGTTGCCATGCCTTCAGCGGACTGCATTACCACTGTTTGTTCAGGTGACTTTTTAAATTTACCGAGCCATTACCACGGTTGCACCTTGCACCTTTTTGCTTTTGCAAGATCTGCAGTAGGAGAATACATGAAAGACTGGTCTGTTTCAGTATGTTTACTGTTTACTGTGATTGGATTATATGTATTGCTGGTCTGTATTCAGACCACAGTACATTTTAAAATTTATTTCTGGTATTGTGTCTATATGGGAATGAATGTCGTAAGCAAAACGGAGTCTTTGGAGGTCTCTTGCTATATTCCTGGTTACAGTCTGTACTATAGGCAGACAATATAACCCAGTAGCATCATATTTGTAAAATGTAAGACAACAACACTTTGTATTATGGCTTAGCCATCTTTATAAAATGCAATCTTGTGTTTCTTGAGCGCTTTTGTCAATAGTAAGCATTTCAGAATCAAGACATAGCATTACTCAGTTCTGATGCTAATTACATTAGTTTATGTCTGAGCTCTTCAGAGAACCTGAAACCAGGTAAGCTTTATGCTTTCTCTAAACCATTTCTTTCCCTGAACCAAACTTCTTCTGAACCCTGGGGATATTCATGGTATTTTGGAACATTAGAAACTTCTTATATATTTGACGGCAGTCTATCAAGCAAGGCAGTGGGGTAGTAAACAGAAGGAGTTCAGCAAAGTGCATGCTTTGTTGTGAGTTTCAATAGAACGGCAGCAACCTGGGGCAGGGGTGAAACATTTCAAAACACATGACACGATGCTGAACATGATACTATGGACAAGATGCTTCAGAGTTGGTATTTTAGGATACTTTGGACAAGGTGCTTTAAAATGTCTTGAATACTCTGGAGAAGATACTGTAATATACTGTAAGATACTTTGAAGAGAATATTTTAGGAAACTTTTTGGAAAAGGTACTTTAAAATACTTTAATGATGAGGCACGTTGGACAAGATGCTTTGGAGAGGCCTGTTTAAAAAAGGTACTTTACACTGACGTGCCAAGTCACGGGACAGGAATTAGTGTCGTGTAGGATGGAAGACATCTGGGATGTTGAGCACTCTGGTAGGTCTTGCCATATTTCATAAAAGCTAAGGAACACTGCACTAAACTGTGGGATATGCGTGTCAGGCGTCCTGCATTTAATTTGTACGATTGTCCGTTTGCATGTACAATTCTAGCTAGATGCCGCTGGCCGCGATCATTAGGCATCCATGGGCGGCCGGTGCAGTGCAGTGGACCATAGAGTCAGACTACAGAAGTGTTAAATGATGCGTCAACCAATCCAATAACACATGCACATCCAGAGAAGAAAACAAGTACCGATTCCAATACTCAGAAAAATGCTAAATATTGGCTCAGTCATTTTGGGAGCAGGCGTAGGATTGAACTTAACGAACCCACCTTGGGACCAGAAGATCCCAGGTTCAAGCCTTGCAACTGACAAGACTCAACTTAAGAGCCTTTTAGCAAGACCTTTAACCCCCAAATGCTCCCCAGCCACTGCATTCTGGGCATGTGTTTCACAGCGCCAATGAGTTAAATGCATTGGTCAATTCCACTGCACAGTGGTCAAAAGAGTAATTCACTCACTCACTGAGGTTGTCAGTTGTGCCTAGCTGGAATAATTCAACGTTTTTGTATAAGAGCTGTATAATAAAGCATTTATTATGACTGTTTCTTTAAGGGGTATCCCGATTCCTTGAGGTGACTCCATTATTTGTTTTGTGCATCAGTTCTGCTGGGATGCTCATATCACTGGGGGTGCTTATGTTTTGTCACCAATAATGATAGAAAATTAAATGGCATGTTGTGTGTATGGCACGTCTGACCACCTGACAACTCTCTTTCAACACACCGTAAAGAAAATTAAAGCACAAGGTGTTGATTCTTTTTCAGGGTTTATTCGGTCTGTGCCCTTTCAGATGGTTACTATTAATCAGATGGAGTGCAGGGAGTCCCGGTGCACTCAAACAGCCAGCATCGATTTTCCCCCTACTCGCTTCAGCTCAGGTTGCACCCCTCCATCAGCTACCAACAACGAGAGTCAAGACTTTCTGTCTGCTGTTTCTGTTTACAAGCAAAGCAACCATGTCTACTGTTCATTCAGCTAATAGCCATCCAGTAGCTGTTTGTAAAAACGGACTAGCTTGGTGACTATTATTTTAGGACATTAGGACAGGCCGTATGTCCTACAAGCATTTTCTAACTATGATAATCTCAGTTGTTAACTCTACAAGCACTGATGCTTGTGTATTTACACCAGTTGAGCTTCAGCTAGAAGGATAGAATCATGGGTGATTATTAACAGAGCTCGGGCTCTACGAATATACCCATGTAGATTTGCATTGTAATTCGAGATTATGAGAAGTATGAATCTCGTTGACAGCGGTAAGTTATTAACGGTCATACTCATGCAAAAGCATTTGAATTTCAGAACATCAGAAGGCAGTGGAAAAGAGCACATCCAGCACTCCTCTCTTCAGTTTAGCCCAGGCATCCCACAGCGCTGGCGAGAAACTCCCAGAGATAGCATGTCATTAGATCCTCCTCTCCATATCCGCAGCAGCAGTGCCAGAGATCAATCAGTAGTCACATTACTACAAAAATTGCTGCCTGTCGTCAGGAAGAAGGGCCTAGAGGCTCTATACGATGAATCAGTATGATCGGTTCAAACAGGTTGTTAATGTCTACACGTTTCACACTCGGAAACCAAAACGTGTTTTGCATTGCAACTTGACCAGTTTTTCTTTCTGATGATTGCGCTGTATCCGATTATACCGTGAAGATCCTCTAACAATAAACCTGTGAATGAAAAAAAAAAAAAGAGTGCTTTATGCTTCAATAAGGTAATAAGGTTTTACATACAGAAACAAGTGCTATGAAGGTTAACTTTGAGGGAAAGTGTTTTTTTTTAATGATAGAAAAAAGAAATTATGACTTGTTTATTGCTGTGTTAAAGAGAGCAATGTGGAGGGTTTGCGCCTGAGTTTGAGCTTGCGATAATTAGATAATAAGTTTACAGTTATATTAACCAATTTTGACACAATTTTGTTGCATGTGACAAGTTTACAGCATAGGATGCAAATATAAGCAGGAACAAGGAACGGGCCGTGCTATAATAACACCCTTATGAAAAATCTAGCATATCAAAAACAATCTGTTCGCCTAGTTTGTTGTTCCTTGACGTTGACCAATAGGAGTACAGAGTGCACTCTGGAGTACATATATAAAGATGGAAAAGAGAAAGAGGGAGGCTGCTTTTGTCACTATCAGAGCGAACAACGAAACTGATGAAGACTTTTGATTTTAATTTAGTTAAATAGATGGGTAAATTTATGTTTTACACCATTCCTGCAGGCTAAAATCAAACATTGAGCTATCCTCAAACTAGCTAAAGCATGCAAAAGTAAGGTAATTAAAGAAAATATAATATTAAGGATAATCGTTTTTACTTTTCTGAAAGCTGCCAATATCACAGACTGCAATCTTTACACCAATCATGTAATTAATAACACAATCAGTTATATTGCTTTTTTAATATATATGGTTTTTTTCATTTTTTTTATAATAGTTATATATAAAGTTTCTCGGTAAACATTTTGCCTATCATGGAAATGTTTTATTATATAACTACCCACATGGGTAAGTTGCTGTTTTAACTTACCAGCATATCACTTACTCAGACAGAAGCATTTGTAGCTCTCTCTCGAGTTTGGATAGATTCTTTTGCTGTACTCCTATTGATGACTTTTAGACGACCATCACCACAGTGCTCACTGCCTTCAGACTCCAATAGCACTAAATGGTCATGTTACGGACTCTGATCACTCTGCGTTGCTCAGTCCATGTCAGGATGAAACTGTACACTTGGATAATTCACTAAAACAAATGAAAGAACAAACAAAACTGCTATTGTTTTGTTTCCCACATTCTCACTCACTTGGGGTGTAAAATGCAAGCCGATATCATCCTGACACTCACTACAGCACTCCGGTTCCCATTAGGCAGTTGGATTTGCACCACAGTGAAGGTTGTGGTACAAACAGTGTATGAACATGCAGGTGTGTCTGCTCTCACATGCCCCATGCTGAACCCTGTCAGAAGTGCCCGATGCCGAGTCCATACCTGTGGAGCTGGTGTATGGTTTTCATGCGCACACACACACACACACACACACACACACACAGAGAGAGAGAATACACAGTAGGTAGTACGCAGTAGGTGATTTTTACTACCAGACCTCATTTTTCACCTCGCTGTGGTTTTTTTTTTTCTTTGCTGTCTATATAGGAATGCGCTATGATCGTGTCTTGTGTTTCCCCCACACACTGTTCTGTGGCTGAATAGGAAATGCTAGGCGAGTGTGGACAAGTCCTCTGTCCTTCTGGTTCTCAGCATACCGTGACAGACCAGCCCATATTCAGAGAAAGACGTGAAAAGTCAGCTGCGCAAGTAAACGCAGGATCAGTGGGCAGAGGGAAAGCCCTGAAGGGAGGGGTGGAGATATATATTTGAAGTGGGGGATGTTGTGGTGCACAGCCATGACAGTATGTCAATGGAATGCAGGGAGAGGGAGTGTGTGTGTGTGTGTGGGAGAGGGAGGGACAGAGAGAGAGAGAGAGAGAGAGAGAGAGAGGGAGAGAGAGAGAGAGAGGAGTGGAATGAATGTGGTATATTGACTGTGTGCTAACTATATCATTGGGGTACAGCCTGGCTAGTGCTGCGAGCTGGTGGATTGTGCAATATTGCTCATGTCAGTTTGTCTCCTCTCTTGGGACGGGCTCATTACTAACAGCTTATATCAGTGCTGACTGCAGGTTTGCTGACCAGCCTACCAACGCAGACTTCTGACTCTCAGGATCGTTAAAATAGACTGACATTTTTCATATCTGGTTTATGGTTGTGGTTTATGATGCGGGATTGATTTTTAATCCCGTGTTTTAAAATGTGTGAGATATATGTACACA
>JAOVVF010000042.1:13561456-13573694 GCA_028565595.1 Duopalatinus emarginatus | reverse complement strand
ATATGAACTATTAAATTGCAGTGCCTCTTAGATTAGAATACTACAATTTAAATTAATTTGATATACATATTTATAATTTTAATATCTGTTATATTTCAGAAGTGCACTGATTAGTTATACCATTAAAACCGCAAAACTACAGGCAGGTAAACTGACTAACATTCACCAAGTCAAGTAGCTACTGTCAAAGTTGATGTGCTGGATGCAGGAAAAATGAGTAAACATAAAGGCATCGGAATGACGAGAGACAAATCGTGATGTCTAAATGACCTAATCAGAGTATCTCCCAAACACCAGGTCTTGTTGGGTGTTTTTGCAGTATACTATGATTACTACCTAGCAAATGTGATCCAAGGAAGGATAATCGGTGAACTGCCAACAGAGTAAAAGGCACCCCAGACTCGCCGAGTGCATAGGGCTGTCTGGTCTGATGTTACAGAAGCTCCACAGAATTATTGCTAACGTCTTGGTGCCAGATGCCACAGAATGACTTTAGAGGTCCTGTGGAGTCCATATAGAGTTACTATATCCTTCCTGGCTGCTCAAACAAGCCTGGTCAATCTTCATTTACCTCTTATCAACAAGACTTTTCCACCCACTCTATGTACCAATCTGACACCAGCAACCATGCTACAGTCCGAGTGACAGAGATCATGTGTGTTTTCTTCTCCAATTTTGATTTTTGTGTATTGTGCTGCTGCCACCTGATTGGCTGATAGTTTCACATGTTTTTTCTACCTAGTGCAGGTTTACAGGTGTCGCAGAGTTAAGTAACAAATGTTGTTTGCTAAAGTCAGTGTGATTTGTGTTACTGTATAACAAAACATAAATAGTATAGCGATTTCATTATATATCATTATATATTAGTATCAGTTTCAGTACTGATCTGAAGTTCTGGATAGGTATCAGGTCTGATTTATATATATTTATACATATTTGCTAATCTGATCCATCGATGCATTTTAAGTGTGTGTAATATTGACTGACAGTACAGGTTCTGGTAGTGAACACAGAATAACGCTTTGTCTGACGTTTCGCAATCAACGCCGGCTACACTGAATTGACCTTTTTATTTATAGCATGTCATTATCAGAGCTCAATTATAAAACTGGTTCTTTATCAGCAACATCCCTAATAAATAAGTCAGAAATAGCTCGCAGCTCAACAAAAGAGATTGAAGATCACAATCTGGTGGTCAGGTGATCTAACTCTATCTCTGATCTATGACATGATGAAGGCTTCTGATGACGCATTACGTCTCCTTGACATTTACACCGAAAGATGATAATGAAATCTTAAATGGTGATCAGCAGGTCAGTTAGCACCAGTACTACCAGTACTTTTTTAATATGACGCGTTTTTGGAAATCCTTGATGTTAACAGTATTGTAGATAAACCGTGCATGTTGTATTGTACAAGGTGGTTCTACTCTTTGCTGGAGTATACACACACACACAGAAGTAGGTGGTGCCGGCTTCACGGGGTATATCCTGTTCGGTTATGTAAGCTGTGTTTGTACAGCATGGCAGGTCCTGTAAAGACAATGTGAAATCATAAGTGACATTGCTTCCCTTGTTAATATGTCCCTGGGCGTTCCGTGCATGATTTTTTTAAGTACTGCTATTTACAAATACTACATAGGAGCAGATCATTTACTGAAATGCAGTGACTCTGAAAGTGAGAAATGCTTTCAATTTCATATTGCATTAACAATATAAATTTATAATATCCAACTCACAGTACTGTTAAAGAATGTAATTCATTCACACAGGTTGCATGAATCATTAGCTCTTCTGGTTCACAGCAGCATAAAACCCGAACTTTATTTCCTCCGTCTTTCCGTTTTTAAGCTTTGGTTTCAGTTACTTTACTGTTATTCCCTCAGCCTAACTCTTGTTTCACGATCTTCTATTCCCAGCTCTGCTCCACCTACCACACAGTTTCCCAACCACTAAAACATAAAACCACAAGTACCTTAAACAGCAATAAAGGCAGAAAACACAAGCCGGTCACAATTACATGATTGAAATGCATCTTTGTCTGGTTGCATTACGCAAGTTCGGTTACATCGTCATTTTTACTAAACTGGTCCTACAGTGCCTTTATATTTTCTTTTTGTTTTTCACAGTGGAAGTGACGGAGAAACTCTACCAGCTTAAATGGGCGCAGCAAATGAATTCGCCTTCTATTTATCCTTAAACAGCCTAATTAGCATTCCAACTGGCTAGTTTGAGCTGGAGAACAAACTCAGACTTGTATTTGACTACTCTGACTCACCACACGGTTCTGCCATTGTAGTATTTGTCGTAATGATGTCTGTATTGTCATTGTATAAATACAGAGTTGGCTTCGAGGTTGGCTTTGCCATGTCACAACCTCAGCATGCAGTACCTGGCTTTATCCTAGGCCTGACTTACTGTTTGTATAACATGTTGCTCATGTTTCCTTTAAGTTCTCCAGTTTCCTGTAATCTCTCAAAAACCTGCCAGTAGGTGGGTGGACTGACTACCAAATTGCTCCAAGCGTGGACAAGTGTGTGAAAGGGTGTGTGCATGGTGCCCCAAGATGACCTGGCATTCCATCCCGGGTGTATTTGCTTCTGGGATTAACATACAATACAAATCATACCCGGATGAAATGCTTACTGAAGACAAAGGAGATACAAGTATAGCAAAAAACAGCTTCCCAAGTAGTAGTTGTTAAGATGTATAACCACTCCGAGTCCTCTAATAACCCTGGAACGCTGTACTAGATTGAAAGCTATGAACGGAAGTAATCCGATTGCACTGATATTAAGAGGCTCTCAGTAATTGTTTATTAAGCTCTTATGTCTAACTAACTGATACCCCAGTGGTGCACAGCTCAAGTCCTGTAGGGCCGGGGTCTAGCACAGCTACTAAAATACACCCTTCTTCATTGGTGAACCCCTTGGACCGTTCATTGCAATGGCAATAAAGGATATGAAGGAGCCGTTGAAAAGTTTCAGCCTAGTCGTGTCGCTATGAAATGCAGCCCTTTAATTGGGACGCACCTAAAAACCTGTCATTGGAGAAATCTCTGAGTTGTGCTGGAAACCAGCTCTCCAAGACTGGAGTTGAGCATTATGGTGATGCCCCAATACAGGAAATGATGGGTGTCTGGACGTGCCACCATTTTGTAGGGAATTGTAACTTGTAATAAAAATGTAGAAATGTTCACCTTTTTACAGCTTAGCTATGCTGCTTTATCAGCTTATAAAGTGTGTTTATCAGTAAATAATTGCATTTACCTTGGTTATACCAACACATACGAGCTATACAGACAATGTATATACAGAATACATAACTGGAAAAAGACATTATTGTCAGCATATCGGTTGAATAGTGAGGTAGCTAGGTGCTTATTTTGTGTATGTATAAGAGCTGTTAGTGTGGAGTTTGCAGTGGATTGTTAACATTTTGGTGTAGATTTTAGTCTTGGGCAATTTCCACCCATCAGGCAGCACACTACTATCACATGATAGCATGTCACGCTGATTGAAAGGGGATAAAGAGAATGCCACCCACCTTTTCCTGACTCCAGACCACAGATGGCTGCAGCAAAACTGGGACGAACTCGCGATCGTCACATGAACCCTCTTCTGGAGCAGAAATATCTCCAGTTCTATTTCTTTCAGACATAAAGAGGTTCATGGTCAAGAAGATGCCAGGGGTATTATTCCAGCTGAGTGCAAGCTGCATGATTTACTGTTATATATCTAGAGACATTTCACTGCAATGGCTTTGAAACACAAGTTATAAGAATATGAATGCATAATTCAGATAAGCATATGTCCTAAATGAGTCCATAATGGACATATTGGACATGCAGTCTGTTGCTATACTCAGTGGAGAGAGTGAGACGCATTAGTGCATGTTCACAGCTGTCTTTTATAACATGAGGAGCCTGTAGAGATCTTCTACAAGTCCACAGTTAGATGCAGACTAACCAGGATTCATGGTTAAAAGTGACCAGAGAGAGAGAGAGAGATCTGCTGATCTCATGATCATTTAAATGGATCATTTGGAGCACTGGCTGTATTTTTATCAAGACTCGTACCAACATCTGGTGTCCTATCAGTGCAGATAAATCAATCAAACCATGATCTTATTTCATTATGGGATAAAGATGGAGTGAAGGAACTATTGAGGCAGAGGATGATGTCTGAGTTGGATCTGTTATTGTTGACTATAGATAAGGCATCAATGTGCATCAAGCTCCGTCTTGACTATGCACAGACTAGCACTAGTGCCATTTCTCTCATTCTCAATCCAAATCTGCTTCTTTTCTGTGTCCATGCAAGAGCAGTCAACTTCGATTCAACATATGCCGCCGGCTTCATAGTAACATCTGCCTTTCTGATCGCCGCCTCCCTCTAAGGACCACTCGTCTCGCTGCTACTGCTGCTGCGTGTTGTTATCCCACTAGCTGTGTTCTGTGTAATTAAAATGGCTGTGACGTGCTTTAGGGCCATAAGCGTTAGTCAGCGGACCTGTCAGGGCTCTAATAGAAGCCTGTTGGGTCGTGTAGGCATGGTGTGGACACTGCAGCTGCTGAAAATCTCAAAGACATGGTAACTGCTGGCTGGTTTCATCTCTGACCAGTGTTACTTTTAATTTCATCATACACATTAAGAAGATGAAGGTACATTTTTATTTCACCATAGAAAAATTGCCGGCAACAAAAGTAACCCTTGTTGGCTTGTAAGAAAGGCAACAGAAAAAAAAAAAAGAAAAGAAAGCTGGGATCCTTCTTAAAGCTGTGTGTTGTTGGTAACCCTGCCGCTGACTAGCTAGTACTCCTGTTAGAGCCCACTATAGCCCGTAACTCGAGCTACAGTCGGAATGTGTCAGACTGCCGGGACAGCCAAATGCAGCTTCACGCTGGCTGCTGTGTTGAAGGATTGGATGTCCCCCCTTGCATATGAACTCGTGTACGTGTAAGACTGCACTCTGGCAGCACACACACAGTGTCGATCAGAGGACACCCCCCTCAGGCTCTGTATTTATAGCGCAGCATCTCATCGAAGCTGGGGAAAGTCTGCCTCGAGTGCTGTGTCAGCTCAGTTTTGCTTGGATCTTTTTATCTGCCACCTCGAAAAAATCTGCAGCCAAAGTGACATTATAGAAAAAAAGAAGAGGTAAAAGGCAGAAGTGTACAAGTGCACATTTAGGAAGTTAGTCTGACTCAACTGCTTCAGCTTACAAGTCATTCCTCATGCCCCAGACAGCCCTCATGTTACCCTCTGAGTCACAGCTGACTGGTCTCTCTCTGTATTTATCTAGGCACATCTCACTGAATATGCTTTTTCTTATAAGTGTTCACAACCAATCACAGTCTAACTGGGAAGATTTTCTACTTCCTATTCCTGAAGTGAATACATGTCATCTCTCAGAGCCATTAACTGAGTGAAATGCAGTGGACGGCGTGTGTCTTGCACCGTTTAGCTTGTGCTTGTGTTTTGATGAATTGGGTAATAACTGAGGCTGAATACCAAATCAAAGTATACCGCTGCATGAATTCCGAAATTGAACTTGGATCGATTCGTCTCAGTGAATCAGAATTAAAAATGAAAGCTTAAATCTATAAACTTGGACCTATAAACTGTAAAGCAGGTCTGTACGCTTATGCACTTTATATACAAGGTGTTTCAACAGACCATAAATTTCATTGCAGGGCATGAGAAAAGTAGCTTTTTTTTTTTACAGCATTTGGCAGATGAACTCGTCCACAACATCTAATTTTTGTATACAACCAAGCAGCTGAGTGTTAGGGGCCTTACTCAAGGGCCCTCCAGTTGCAGTTGGTGGTACTTGGATTTAAACCCATGACTTTTTGTTTAGAGGTCCATTGCGTTAACCACCGAGCTTCTGCTGCCCTGTTATATACAATACATCCTAAAAAGACCTTCCCTTTTTTCAACCCAAATACAGACCGGTCAACATTTTGCATAACAGGCATTTGGACCTCCTAGTACGCTTGTTCAATTCCATGTCCTAAAGTACGCATATCGTTTAATCTCACATTTCACCAGTTTCAATCAAATTGTCACTATATAGCCACTTCTGCTTCTGAGCCACAGAGATCTGCATGTAAGCGGAGTGGAGTTGTAGCAATAACGAGCTGAAAAATCAGTTAGCCGGTGTCGTTTCGGCTGTTGAGCCGATAACATTGAAACGGTCAAATGAAGATGGTGAGTTAGCCTAATATTAACCCGACTGTGTTGTTAACCACTCATCAAAGGTACAAGGTTCATCTGTTCGATATGTGTTGCTATGGTAACCTACACCTTTTTACCTATTCTTACAATTACAAAAATTCTTACTTGCATTTTATTTATTTACAAAAAATGTCTTCAGTACTTCCATGATGTAAATGGTGGGTGGGCAGAGTTGTCCGGGGAAGGTGCGGGTGGGGGTGGGGGTGGGGGTGTTGTACACAAGGTGGGCAGGTCTGCAAATACATGATCTGCAATATTCTGATATTTGAAAAATCCTGAGGGTTGATCAATGGTGTGACAAAATTGAGATATTTCTTATGGTAAGGAATGCTTCAGCTCAGCACAAACCCTATTTCCATCTAGTGTTAGTGTTTTAGGAAGTAAAACCCTGTGTGAAATCCCTCAGTCACAGGTCCCTGGAGTTTCTAGCAGAAATGCTAGATGGAAATACATACCCTTTAACTTTTGACTAAGCTACTAAAATGTCAGGCCTTGTGCACTCCTGAAGAAACGTCACGTGTGGATAGGTAACACGTCATCGTCAATAAGGCTTTCATGCTGCTGCTGAAGCCGCTCAAGTCCACTGTAAATGGGAATAAACCAATTTAGAACATGATTTATGTCTTAGTTATAAGTGGCATCCAGCTCCGCCTTTGATGGGCGATTGGTATCAGCCCCAAAAACACTGATCATCAGCAACCATGTGTTACATATGCTTTACATGTGGCACGATAGATAGTTTTAGAGCTTTGTACATACAAGTCCTCTGACGCAGACCTCTTCTCCTACAGTAGCTGTTTTCCTTCTGCCAGCTTTTTAACCTTGTAAACCTCGTTTACAGCGACCATCTAAATGATTGACTGTCTTTAAATCTTAATAAGTGACACACTCATTCCTGTCTCTGTGCTTGTCTAGACATGAACAGACATGACTCAACAAAACTGAAAATATCTGTCACAGATTGCAGCTGTAAGATTGCGAACAGGGCTCTGCAATAGACACCCAGAGCTGCCTTCTCTCGTACCTTGGCCTATTTGCTGCGATGCTGTGCTCTCATATACTGCAGAGTTTTTTTTTTTTCTGCCTCTATGCCCTGCCTGTTTGAACAACTCAACAATAACCAGAGAATGAGAAAAATGGAAGCATTAAGACACATTCGGCTGAGATACACATCATCATTTCTCAGGCGGACTAACACGGGATGTGCGTTTTTTGTTTTTGTTTTATGTTGCGGCAGTCAAATATTCAGTGCAGCGCTACTATATATGCTAGTCTGAGCTGCGTGTAATAAATAGAGCAATTGTGTTTGCTGGGTCTGTACTGATACAGTGTATAGTAATGTGTTTGTGATGATGCTCTCGATTTGAGATGTCTGGGTAATAAAGTAGGTTATTTATTAGACATGCACTGATTGTCTGATTTGCAGATTCCAGGCGTTGTTTGTTTGTAATTTTTCTGTATTGGAAAATTATCATATCTCAGAATAAAAAACTGAGCATTAGATTATAGGGCAAACTTTCTTTTTCCTTGCTGATGAAAGATAACAGAGGCTCAGTGCTCTAGCTTGGTTTAGCTTCAGCCTCTTTGTGCTTTAAATTGGGCGTATTCAGTGTGTTTTAACTGTTTTATTAGATTTATCATAAGGTTCATCATCTACGGCTTACTTTGGACTTGGTGTCTTGTCTTCTTTAGTGAAGACAAGGTGAAACAAATTGACCTACTCTTCAACCCATCCATGCAAGGTTATCCACGGCATCCGAGGAGCAGTTAGTCGACTTGCTTAAGGGCAATTCCGTCTTGTCATGTCGGTTGCAAGGATTGAATTGGCGACCTTCTGGTCACGACTGAACTTGTTGTGTGTGTGGTTGCTGCGTCACTCATGAGTGTAAATTTGTCCCGCACATAATCAGACATACAATATAAGCTAAAGACCAACCAATTTTCATTACCAGCCAATCAATCAGTACACATTTGTTCCAACCCCCTGTGAATTAGCAGTCTCATAAACACCTAATCAAGTCTACACTTCCTCATCTGAAAAAGAATAAAGGATAAAACTACCACTTTATTTATTTATTATATTATTTTTGTTGTGTTCGGGGCAGCCGTGGGCTTGTGATTAAGGAGTCAGCCTTGTGACTGAAAGCTCCCTGGTTTGATCCCCTCTTACTGACAGGACACGACTAAAGTAACCTTGAGTACCTAACCCCTAACTGCTCCCCTGGCCCCATGGGTAGAGTTGCCCACCACTCAAGTGGGCAAGTGTGTCTGCTGACCCCTAGTGTGTATTTACAAGTGTGTTTGTTTTCGCCGCACAGATGCATTAAATGCGGAGGTCAGATTCCTCTGTGTGCAAGCACAGTGGTCAATGAAAAGAGGAAGAAGAAAGAGAATAATATATATATAAATATAAATATAATAAATATAGTGATTGAATCACTGTTAGTCTGATATAATAATGTATTATAAAGTGGTTAACCAAACAGATAATCAAAGATGTTGAGTCGAACACCCATACTGAACTGAAAGCCTGATGCAGTAGGTTTTACTAACGCGACTGATAGCTGTAGTCATTCCTCTTTTAAAAGTAAATAAATCTGATCCATCTCTCGTCTATTACCTCGTCTCACAGTATTATTTCACACCCGGTTGTGCAATCATTTAGGTACAAACGTCCCATCGCACACACAGGAACAGTCTCACCCACATTGTTTCACACACCTCACAAGGGATGACGCACGGACGTCACGGATGCTTTCATAGTGGTTAACAACTCTACTCCGTGTTCACGCTCCTCTGGGAAGCTGCCGGGGAAGAACGCGGTATAATTACTTTAGCTGGCATAGCTGCATGGCGCTTCAAAATTTGTTTGATGTGGGTCAGGCTCTCCGCGGACCCTGCAATGGGTGCGTAAGCGCACCACACTAAAATGGAGCATGCTCATCCCTGCGCCTTGTGCCGAGTCATTACATTTCACACATAATGCAGGAGGCAGAGGAGACGAGAAAGAGAGAGAGAGAGAGAGACTTACCAGCTTTCTTCTCGATCTGTCTCCCTGCAGACTCCCCACAGGAGGAAAAAAGTCAGACTGTGTTTCAACACCATTTTCATTCACTCATATTTACTGTATATGTTGTGAAACTGTGGTACCTGTACCTGACTATGAAAAGTCACAACATTAAGAATTTATGTGCTGTGACATGTAAATCAACAGCTGGTAGTATGTACTTTGGCTGTTGATCAACAGTTAAATAAAGGAACACAGAATACAAATGTACAGTAAGGTGGAATTTCACATGATTAAAAAAGAGGCTATCATGACGTTCAGTGATTGTGTGTATGTAGAATGAGTAAGAACCCTGACCATTGGTTCATAATTCAAAATGAGAACCAAATTGTGCCCTTGAGCAAGGCACTTAATCCCCCAACTGCTCCTCAAGTGTCCTGGTTTAGGGCTTCCCCCTGTTCCAGGCAAGTGTGTTCACTGCCCCCTTAACCGCGGAGGTCACATTCCTCTGTGTGCAAGCACAGTAGGCAAATGATTCACTTTTACTTTTTTACAGTATCCAGCTGTTGTCATTGGCTAGTTGTTTATGGTCAGCACAAGCTGTGGACTGGAACAGGGTGCGATTGGCCGGTAACATCATCTTGGTTAAGTCACTCGATTCTTCCTTTCATATAATTTCAAGCCTATTCATCCTTTTTCCCCAGAATTCTGACCAGATGGACTTCCCAACAGCATTATGCTCCCACCACCATGCTTCACTATAGGAATGATATTAGCTAGTTGATAAGCAGTACCTGGTTTTCCCCAGTACTTGAAGTAAAGCCCAAGGTGTTCTTGTCTCATCCGGCTAGAGAACCTTTTTAACTCAATGCCTGCCATATACTTTTTAACCCATGTGTGGGTTTGTCTCTACCGTAAAGGGTTGGTCTTTCTGGCTGAGGCCATCTTACAGTGGCCATGGTCTTGCTGGCCAAATTCCTTCTTGCCCTGTTACTCAGTTGCTGCTTTTCTAACAAATTATCCCTGGTTGTTGAACCGGTGCCATTCGGAATTCTTCTAATCTTGTTGCTTATTTCCACCTATTTTGATCAGAGCCATTGTAATTAAGGAATGTCAACATCATCAACGTAACAATAGTAAACAATAGGAGTAAGATAGCAGATCTTACTCCTATTACCTGCTTTTGTTCTGCTTTTACAGATTGGATCCAGTGTCTAGTGCTTAACTGCTAAAGCAGTAAACACTTTTAGTATGCAAGTGTGCAGTATGCAGGCAATCTCAGACATACTACGTCCATGATCTTACTGATCTAGCTTGGAATTTCTTTGCAGCTTTAGCTGAAGTATGGGCTAGATTATTAGATCACAGTGTGCTATGTTCACATACTTGAAAATGTGTCCCGATGTCATCTGGCGACTTTTCACATACAGTATAATGAATACTACATATTCTGACACACTATTTGTTCTCGTCACTGCTTTGACGTATTGTTCAGTATGGAAGTAGTCAATTTCAGACATTGTGGTGTTTGTTTGTTTTTTTCCAAATTATTTTTGCTCCAAATGCTTTATACAGTTCAGAATTAGTTGTGTGGAACGGAAGTGCCAGATGGACAGCTGGTACTGCAGATCTCCTTTCATATTACTATGATAGAGCCCACCATGCTCCTGGGAACATTCATACTTTTAGTAATGGGTTTTTATTCCCTCACCCAAATCTGTGCCTCAGTACAGGTTGATTGTGGACATCTACAGTATGTCCCTGGGCTTTAATGGCTTGGCTTTTTTTCGGAGACCTTAAACACAGGTGTGTTCCTTTATTAATTATGTCCAATCAGTTGAATGTGCCACAGGAGAATTGCAATCAAGACAGCCAAAGCAAACAGGAAGCACCTGAGTGCAATTTGGAGTGCCTGAGCCATCTTAGCTATTTAAATGAGATATTTCAGTTTTTAATTTAACAGCTTTTATTAATAATTATGCATTATTGTGTGTAGCTCAATGACCCCAAAGTGCATTTAATCCTTTAAAAATTAAATCTATTATATAATACAGTGTGTGAAAGAGAAAGGGGTCTGAATGCTTTCCAAATATTCTCTATTTATCAATTGTTATTATTTTATACTTTATTTATTTATTTATTTATTTAAATGACCTCTGTTAAGATTTAGTAAGCCAAGTTTAAATAAAAATACTGGAATATGATAAATATAGTATCGTAATACGATGTATTATTGGTTTTATATTAATTCTAAGCCCAGTTTTGGTGGGAAACTTGATTCATGTGTGATCAGACCTACATGCACTCTTCTCTATAAAACCACAGGATGATTCCTACAGATTTCTTCATTCACATACAGTGAACCCTGTTCCTTTACAAAACAAATAAAAAAAAGTGCCTTTCTTATAATAGCTTATTGACTGGCCAGTCGATTTCCATTCTGTCTGAGTTTTGAGTAAACAGGCTTTCCGTTCTTTTATTAGTCCATGGAAACGTGTTCTTCTTGTTTATGGTAAACGCACATACGCTGCACATGTGGTAGATCTAGATTAGGGTGAAAACACAGCAAAGGGGTTTGTGGCCTGTGTTCTTCACTTTACCAGACACTGTGCATTAATGCGTTTTGGGTGGTTTTATTTGACGGCATAGCAACATGGGAGGTTGTGATTGGCATGATGCAGCTGTATGTACATGGACACACACACACACGTACATGGACACACACACACACACACACACACACACACACACACACACACACATTATTCATTATTTGGATTGAATGTAGGCTTTTCCCCCATTTATGCATTACTTAAATGTTATTTGCTTAATATGTCTTCATGGGTGGGTATTTAAATACTGCTCCGGCTTACTGTTCCTTTCTGTGTAGTTTTCTCATCTATTCAAATGTCTTTTCAAATGACTTTTGCCATTTTCCTCTTGTGCTGTCTCTCTCTCTCTCTCTCTCTCTCTCTCTCTCTCTCTCTCTCTCT
>JAOVVF010000042.1:13526643-13551818 GCA_028565595.1 Duopalatinus emarginatus | reverse complement strand
GAGATCCGAGCAGAAACCTGTGTATCAGAGGGAGGAAAGGAAAGGATGAGTTGGGTGTCATCAGCATAGCAGTGGTAGGAGAAGGCATGATTTATTATTTATTCTACATCTCGATTAAACCCGCTGACCAGAGCCATGACTGATATTGTTTGGCATAACCTGAGCATCATATACGATTCCTTATCAGCTGGAGAAATTAGTTGCGGTCCCGGGAGTGGATAGAATTATGCATGAGCCTCTGATTGTCCTACTGTGCTAGAAACAAGACGAGCTTGCATTATGCATGGTAATTGGCTGATGTGAGATGGAGGCGGGGCTGCGCTTTCTTTTTAAATGTCTCTCGTTATGCAGATTTTTCATCTGCACTCCTGCTGCTCCAGTGCTGCTCGAGCTGCCTCATTGACTTTTCTGTACGTGGCGCTGAAAAAGCGTCTTCAAATGTCAAAACACTTTGTGTCCCATCGCCGAAGACAAATCGCCAAGTGTATTATTGCCTGCTGTGTTCACGCAGAAGGCGATCCCCGCCTTTGTTTCCCTTCGGTTAAGTAGCTAGGATGAATTCTATGATGCTACACAGCGTTTAGTGTTTATAGGGAATGTCTCGAAGGCTGTTTGGTCACCGCAGCTGGGAACGGTCAGTGAACATTTTACAAGCAAGCGGGAGCTTTGATGTGGCTTTCTTAGCAGGAAACTGCTATGGACAGATGAAGTGGGAAGAACTAAAAGGAGAAGTTGTGTGCATATGTAACAGGTTCAGAAAAGCAGAGGAGTTGTGACAAGTCAGTGTGACAAACACTTCACACTGCACATTTACATGTACTCATTTCACTAGCGCTTTTTTATCCAAATCAAGAGACGGCACCAAGTAGATGTGAGTCGTACCTCTGTTAGGATTTGTTTACAGGAAAATATAATTAAATATTTAATGCAAATTTTTTTTTTCATTCACTGAGCTCTATTAAGTCATGATGGGAGGGGTGAAGGATCATTCATCTGATTTTAATACATTACGTTTGGTTTTATTTTAATTGCTACCAGTGTTTCAGTGACGCAGATGGGGGGAAAACCCCCATCTGTGACTGGGAAGCAGCAGCTAAGTCTGGATTTAGGCCTGGTCAATATTTGCTCATCTACAGAAACACGTAAACCCAGAGCAGAGGGGATTGAACAGGGTGTATTTTACACTGCACGCTCCACAGTACACTTATTAGTCCCTCTGAAGTGCTGAGCTATCCGAGTGCCACAATGCATGTGGCCACTATGTTAAAATGTTAATGCTAGAGATGGACCAATCGCTGATCACCACCAATCAGCATGACCAACCAATAGCCCATAACGATCACCCCCACCTTCGTTTTTTCATTACGATCTAAGTGGCTGCATCTTCAGTAATCATGAAGTCATTAAATTAACTAAAGAAGTCATGTGAGAGAGAGACTGGCGCGGAGAGACAATTAGAGTTCAGTTTAGCTAATTCCTCCAATTTAAAGCTTTAATTAATCTTTACTTAGGTAATGAGTCACATCCAGTTCAGTGTAAAAGCATTCCAGTGTTCTGGATGTGCACTGCTTTCGGTCAGTGTGGAGTCTCTATGTCTTTTTTGCCGTTCTGATATTTTCTAGCAACTCGTAATATACACTGTCTAACCAAAAACATGAATACATTGATGGACACCATTAGCTTTGATTATGGTGCGTATTCACCGTGGCATTATTTCCACAACATCACAGCGTTTATTTACATCCAAAAAAATGGATGAATTTCTCACTGAGATCTTGCGTCTGATGAGACAGTTAAACTATTCTCCGAAGTCTTCTCCAGTACATCCCAAAGACATTCAGTGGAGTTAAGATCAGGTCTTTGTGGAGACCAATTCATGTGTAAAAGTGATTCCTGATGCTCCTTGAATCACTCTTTCACAATATGAGCCTGATAAATCTTGGCATTGTCGTCTTGTAATACATATAACCTGTCCATTCAGTACATGCAGGTTCTCGGCCAACTTCATTTTGCGGCTACATATCGTTATCAAGCCTCGACCTGTCTGATTAAAGCAACCTTAACCTCAAGCAAATGGTTTTAGTGTGACAGTTTTATTTAAAGTACCCGATAACACTTAAGAGTAATGTGTTTAGTGCTTCATAATTAAGTGCTGTGTATAATCGTTATTGTCAGGTGTCGTCTCTTGTGTTGTATAAATATAAATGATTGGTTATTAAACTATACACTGAAGTGCCAAAAAAACTATCTAACAATCTAATACATGGTAGGTCCACCAAAGGGAGTGAACTCTACAAGCTTGTGGATATATTCTGTAGGCAATGAACACCATAGTTTCTGCAGAACAGTCCTATTCTACAATTCTACTGTATTCTGAGGTGTGGGATTTCTCTGTTCCACTGTGCGTTAAATGGCATCCCAAATGTGTTCGATAATGTTGAGATCTGGAATGACAAAACTCCAAATTCATATGAGTGTTCCTCTAACCATAATTTGGCGTCTCTTGATGTGTGTGGTGGTGCATTGTCCTGTTGGAAGAGCTGAACCCATCAGAATGAATGCAGGACATGAACTGGTGGAACTGGTCAGAAACATTTGTAGACGTTCCAAGGGTTCCATGGAATGACAGCTAAACAAACAAACCCCATACCATTTTGGAGCCACTGATACAAGGTTCATGATTGGCTAGTGTCAGTGTTAGTGACAGGTGACTGTCAGATTGAACATGTTCTCTTTTCTGTTGTGCCTGATTGAATTATGTTTGTACAGATTGGTTTTATTTATTGTCTTTTGTTGTGCCTATTGCCCACCCTTATTTGTGTGATTGGGGGGGGGGGGGGTTATGAGAAGAGAGGTTTTCGAGACAGCAAATAAAGTCTGACTGCACAATCCTGAGCTAACATGAAACGTTTCTCTGATTTCATGTAATGTTAAGTGCAATGTGCCTGCAGCTTCTCATTCCAGCCAAACAGGAGCCAGCTAATAGTCATCTAAAAACCAACATTAATTGATTAAAGAAGCGAAATGAGGTGTGGCTGGTGATTGATAGGAATGAAATGGACATTTGTAGACAAAATTGAAGCATCAGCCTTCACTGAAACAGTGATTAATTTCAGTCTGTCTATTTCTTTCAATTTCTCTTTTTCCAGCTGTCCCGTTCCCCCCCAGCCACAGGCTGACGGTGAAAGAGGTCTTTGACAGCGAAGGAAAGCCAAAAGTCGATGTCCTCAAGGCTCATCTGACCAAAGAGGGTCGCGTGGATGAGAGCGTAGCCCTGCGCCTCATCGGCGAGGGAGCAGCCATCCTGCGCTCCGAGAAGAACCTGCTGGACATCGAGGCCCCCGTAACAGGTCAGTGTTTCCCTCTCAGCTCACACGTCTGCAAGGATATCATGCAGAAATCACCAACTCTGCTTCCTCACACCTCTCTCAACGATGTGAGGCTCGGACGTGTTAATGGGAGTGTTAAAGTATTGATAGAAAAGGCTGCGTGCAATACTCTCCTGTTTTTACTGTCTTCTTTTTCTCAGATTGCTTTGACAGCTCTGACACTGCCCTGGATTTGCCCCCCAGCTTTAGTGGCTATGACGGACAGCTTAGAAATGACATTCCAATAGAGAGGAAAAAGAGCAAGTCTGGGCTGGTTTCACAAATTTACTGAAAGACTGCATGCATACTGTTTTTATTTATTTTTTTGCTTCTTTTGTAATAATATAGAAATCTGAGCTGTTAGTGTTGAGTTTCACATATAATCTTCTAAAGGAAGTTACCAGTGACTACTTCATTTCTTCCTCTCGTTCTTTTTTTTACTATTAGCTGACTTTATTAGACTTTTGGTTTGAGGCTCTTTGATGACTCCATTAACACAGAGCAGGAGGACGAGCCCTGTGCAGCGCCGCTCGTTATTATATTTGGATGTGTGCTCTATTGGCCGCCTGTAACATAAACACCTTGTCTGTTTCTCATTACACACAGCCTCAGGTTTTTAAGGTTTAATCTGCAGCATGACTTGTTTTTTCTTTTTATTATTCTCCCTTTGCACTTGTAACAGGTATTTTTAATTCCCAAGTGTTGTGTTCGCCGACATTGGTTTTGTTTGCTATCTCTCTCTCTCTCTCTCTCTCTCTCTCTCTCTCTCTCTCTCTCTCTGTCTCTCTCTCTCTGTTCTTTGCTGAATTCCAGCCCACAGTGTCGTCGTTTCTCCCACTCACACCCGAGAGCCAATGAAACCCTGCTTGTTTACAGAAAGAACAACAGCATTACTTGGAATTTTTTATACATAAGTGGCCTAGACGAATGTGGTTAAGACATCGTGCTTGTCCCTTTATGTGTGTGTGTGTGTATTTGTATTGACTACAAGCAGTTTTCTAAGAGGCCCTGTGCCTCGAACACCTTTTGTCTGTTTATGATGTGTGACAGTAAGGCTTTGTGCTTCACCTCAAAGCTTCAGAAGTCAGGGTTATGATGTTATCATAAAAAAAAAAAAGTTTTATCTTGCGACTGAGAAAGATAAAAATCCTTACAGAATGTGTGTTTGTTGTTTGTCTTGGTGAGGACCAAGCGTCCTTATAAGGATAGGAGTATCTGATAGTTTTGACCTTGTGGGGATGTTTGACATGTCAAAGCTGCTTTTGTAGCTTTATTAACTGTAGCTTTATTACTTTTCAATTCAAATTTTATTACAGTTTTTATTAAAAAAGGTTTACTGACTGAGGATTGGCTTCGTGTTGATTTATAGCATTAAAGAGATACATTAGTTATTATATAATATAAAGATGGAAGGATTAATTAGCTATGTAGCTGTGACAACTGATTTTTAGCCCAAACATGTGATCGTCTAATATTTCTTAAACTTTAGCAGATCCAGAGAGTTGATTCGGAGTGTAAAACAAATAAGCCATATTTCATGAGGTAAGAATTGCTGCAGCCCATCACGAACCCCATTTCTGTATTTCCATTTAGTGTTTCATCCAAGATGTCCTGGATCCCCACAGTTTCTATGTGTCATGCTAGATGGAAATAGAGACCCTTTAAATCTTGACTAAGTGACAAAACGGCGGGTCTCGCTCTGCCCTTGATCAGCATCGGCTACTGGCCAGTCTTGCCGAGAGGTGATTGGTGATCTGTATCGATCTCTAATGTAATGCAGGTTCTCACTGTCTGTCTGTCCCTGTCTGTCTCTGTCCCGGTCTGTCGTCCATCTCTATCCACCCATTTGTCTGTCTGTCTGTCTGTCTGTCTGTCTCTATCTATCTACCTATTAGATTGGAGAAAATTGGTGTCTGTCCTGGATTGAGTTAAAAGCTGTTGTTCCGGGGACTACAACCCAAGGAAATCAGATCTATCTATCTATCTGTCTATGCCCCACTCTGAGGCATCTTTATTGTAGGGGCCAAAATTGACGGCTATGTGGAACAGACACGGTGCCATTTTGTAAAGCCGAAGCCACTGGTTTATTTCCAGATCGTTGACACTTTTAGGTGAACAAGAACAAGTATATCAATTTAATATACCAAGCAAGTAGAACCTGTAGCAAACATTTGTCTCTGCTGCCTCCAGGTTGATTTAGGAGCCTCTGTTCTGATTTAGTAAATTTGCAGAGGCAAATAAGTACAAATGCATGAACACGCCATGGGCTTTTTACCTGTGGTAGCAATCAAAACATGAAGTCTACGTATTTTTTGCAGTTGTTTTATTTATTTTACCTACAATTTTATTTATTATTGCCAAACTACATCCATTGATTGTTCCTTTCAAAAACTGGGTTTCGAAGAGTCATGTAAAGTCAATGTTTTTCCATCACTAAGATGGCTGCCATGGTCTACACACTGCTCAGAGCTTCCTAACTTTACGATGGACTGCAGCAACACTCGGCATGAATGTGCGCTTGATTGTGCGCTTGTGTGCATCAGAAATCGTTGTTAAACGTGTTGCATGAAAGCTGCCGGTCCATAAGCACACAGAGGGACTGAGAGCATGGGGCTGTATGGGGGATTTTGTGTTTTTTGTGTAGCTGTAGTTGGTTTAACAGCTATCTTCTGTGCAAACACTGATATAAAAACCAAGCCACCACACCCAGACCTTATGTGTTGTGTGTTTGTGGTTTCTCTAGTTATTTAATAGGTGTATGGTTGCATATAAGGTTGCAGCTGTAGATGTAAATGATGATATGAAAAATTTAGTGTCGACCTTCTTTTTGTACAAAACACAGTTAGTTTTATTGCTTTCTTTTTTCTTTTTTTTTTGGGATCAGTGACACAGTTCTTAAAAGTCACACACATTTCCACAGAACATGAGTCGTCAGTGTGTGTTCAGACTGGGAGGGCATGTTTACAGTGTATGCTGCAGACTGTTTGTGTGTTAAGCTCTGGTCTGCTGGTGTTTTTCGAGCCACCATTCTGCCCTGAAGGGTGGTGGGTGGGTGGGTGCTTTGGGTCTGAGAGGGAGAGAGAGAGAGAGAGAGATGGAGGGAGGGAGAGAGAGGGAGGGAGAGAGAGGGAGGGAGGGAGAGAGAGAGAGAGAGAGAGAGAACGAACAGCATGAGAACAAAACTCCTCTATATACATGCCTTGATCAGGACATGCAGAGGTACACAGTGTGGCTGGAACAGAGCCATTAATCACTCCCACCCAACTAATCCCTATCCTGTTGGTACTCGCACACACACACACGCACGTAATGTCCCTCACATAATGTTAGTCTGTCTCTCCCTCCCTCAGTATCACACACTTGTATAAACGTACCGTTCGTTTTTGTACCCAACGCCTGCCAAAGGGTTCAGTGTGCCAGTGAGTGGGCGGTGGGTTGATATCATAGAAGTGTTTGGTATATATACACACACACACACACACACACACACACACACACACACACACACAGCCACAGCCACAGCCAATAATTACACTATGGATTCTCTGTGTATGTGTGTATATATACATACACTACAGGCCAAAAGCATGGAGGCAACTGATTACTGCTGTTAACATTTTATAAAGAAGTTTAATTTTCATACATACATGATAGATGATAGATGCGTAATAGATGGAAAGATAGATATATAATACAAATATTTTTTTAATTGCAATTAATCTCAGAATTTCATATAGTTAATCGCGATTAATTGCATTTTTTTTTATCTATGTAAATGAATAAGGCTTCAAAGTGAAATGTTACAATTAAAATGGCGAACACATGTTATGCTAAAAGTATTTATTAAAAAATGGTAAGGGAGTTTATTCACTCACATACTAGGCAGTACTGAACATACAAAACACAACCAATCTAAACCAATTAAATTTCGATTTTATATATATATATATATACGTACATATATATTTCCACAGTACACATGAGCAGACCTGCCAACCTTGAAAATTATTTTTGAGGAGCAGCTTACTGTGGCGGCATGGCGCGGTGCGGTGCGGGGTCAGGCACGTTTGCCAATCAGTATTGATTGCGCTCACATGTTCACTCATCACAGCTTATTACTAAGCACATAGTAACAGTTTTCTGTTTGCTGTGATCCACTTCAAATATTGGGACATGTTCCAATGTTTTCACCAGGACTTTTGGCATAAGGTAATTGAAAATCCCCCCCAAATCCCACCAAAATGTTCTTAAACAGAACTTAAACATTATTGAAAATTGGGTTGGCCTATGGCATATTATGTGTCTTAAATACATTAGACATTATAAATAACAATGAATCCCAAATAGCACGTTATGTCCCTTTTGACATTTAACGTCATACTGTATAAATAACAGAAAACCAAAGGGCTTTCTATGTCTTTTAAACAGACATTAGACATTATAAATAACTAAAAAACTGCCAAGTCCCTTGGACAGATATCAAACAACACATTAAATAACTGTGAATCTCAAAAGGCATGATATTTTTCTTCATCACAACCTTCTTAGGTCCTTTTAAGCAAATATATATGACTGAGAATTTTCAGTAATTCATCACTCCTAGTAGCTGTGGCACTTCTTCTTGATAGCTTTGCCTCATAGCCTGCTTACTTGGCCTTTCTGAGGAGAACATCACTGATGGGAAAACTGTTACAAACAGTCCCCTTTGCAGCCAAGCTAACCTTTCTTGCCACCAAAGCACATACTCATCCTTGTGTTTTTCTGATTAGGCTACCACACGCACTTGCATGAAAACACTTTGTACGCTGCTCATAAGAATCTCACGTGCATGTGTAGTTTGGAAGGTCTTAACGCATGGTAGCCTGGATCGGTTGACTGGATGGAAACGTCAGTGGGCTACCATATTTTTCATTTGAGGCTGTACAACATTGTTTTGATATTGGTCTGGGTATTAAATATCAAAACAAACTGGAACAAATATTTCCTTCAGATAAGACGGAACATTGGGTTTTAGCTATCACGTAAGCGCGGTTGTCCTTGCTTTATTTTCCAGAAGTTGGCAGGCTTATTAAAATGGACGTAATTCACAATTCTCATACCCTGCCAATTGCCCCTGAAATGGTGTTTAGCACCATCTTTCCTTGTAAAACCCAGTCACAATATGAAGATGAACCAAGAGAAACCCAATTGGTCGCTGCTCAATGTGGTTACATCCACAGACAAGTTGCCTAGTGCACAAATTCACAGACAGTTGAACTCTCATATTTTGAAGTGGCAAGTAGTAGCAGCGTAGTTTGAGGTCTAAGCGCATATCTGCTGCACAAAGGTTGGCAGGTCTGCATGAGTCCAGTCAGTGGAGAGCAGCAGTAGCAGCTATGTTGTTACCTGAGTTTGCAGTTGCAACCATACTTCACATTCACGTATTAAAGAATGAGCTAGAGGAAGAGGTCATGTACTCAGACATTCTGAGGCACACAAGCTGGAGGTCAGTTTTACCCCCGATAACAAGAAACGTGTGGGTGAAAGACTGGTGGAAGTCGCACTACAGGAATTTAATTGTCAGATTTTTAAGTTTATTGTAGGGACAATCAATGGAGTTTATTAGAACAATCAATTGAGTTTTAGCACTTTCAAGGTTTTATGCAATCTAATAAAAGATTGTCTTGCCCCAGCAAAAAAATACCGTAAGCGATTATTTAAATGATTATCCACCTTCTTTATTCCGAAAGGAATTGTATTCTGAATGGCCTCAATCAGACTACTTCATTCTGGCTAAGATGTATACATGGACCTGTCCTATTCTGATTAAGCTATTATTATTAGCATGCGGCATGTAAACGTTGCCAGTTATGTGTATAAATTATCATGGTCTTACAGACTGGCCGGTTTAGGATGCACATATAAACAGAATCAGCAGTCGGAGCAAATTCACTCAAGTTTTCAGGTAAACATATTGATTACAGCATCACTGTGTGGCCACTTAATCACAATCACCTGCTCTGTACCTCCACCCACCAGCATCTGTATAATTCACACCTACTCCTGGTGTAGAAATACGGTTACTCACTGTAGTCTAGTTTTTGCTCTGCACAGTTCATCACCCACTCTACCCTGCATGTCAGTATTAATTTTGATCATTATAGGAGCCACCAGATAGTGTGTGCTTGCACACTCCTAATAATGAGTAGAAATGTCTAACCGGGTTTACTTTCCTACTCAGAACGTTT
This sequence comes from Duopalatinus emarginatus, assembly GCA_028565595.1. NCBI lineage: Eukaryota > Metazoa > Chordata > Actinopteri > Siluriformes > Pimelodidae > Duopalatinus > Duopalatinus emarginatus. The sequence continues at coordinate 13,542,223 of JAOVVF010000042.1, read as the reverse complement.
GATCGATCTCACATGTTCCTATAGTTTATTTATTATCTTTTTATATTGAACCAGACAAGCTGGTTCTGTTTCTTAAAATGTAAACATGTGGTTATGATTTGAACATTATCATGTGACTTTGACCATGATAAAACTAACAATGAGTTAATAAAAGCAGTAAACCTTCACCTCTGACTGTCTGTAAAAACACCAGCTTTATCAACTGTTTTGTCAAGTCTCAATTTCTGTTCACATGGGATTCATGTGTAATGCTCTCATAGGAGCATCCACAAAGCCCTGGACCTGGACAGCAGTCGTCCTCTTTCAGTCCTTACTCTACAGTACTATACACCGATCAGCTATTATATTAAAACCACTGACAGCTGATGTGAAGGGGTGGGATACATGTGGCAGCAAGTGAACAGTCGGTTGTTGGAAGATGGGAAAATGAGGACTTTGAAACTGACCAGATTGTGTCTAAATGTATAGACGCCTAGGTCATCTCCAAAACAGCAATGGGGTGGGGTGTTCCATGTATGCAGTGGTCCAAAAGTGGTCCCATGAAGGACAACCAATGACCAAGCAACAGGATAAATGGGTGCCCAAAGCTCACTGAGCAAATAGCTCCAATGCAGATAAAAATACAAAAGCATTATATGTGCATTTACCTGATACAATGATCAAATATTTATCGTAAGTATAAAGAAGATTTCTTCTCCTAATGCGTGCACTAGCGCACATGTAGTAGCACATACTCACTAAAACACTCACTAGACAGTCAGCTTTTGCTCCTATACTGGGCTGTGTAGCAGTCCTGTGGTTAGAACAGAAGGCCTAGCATCCACTAAGTGACTCAGCAGTAATCAGTGCCAAGCTTCTCCTCCATCTTTTGCTAATTGGCTGAATAGACAGTTCAGCTCGGAGGCTGTGGCTGTTCTTCCAAGCACGACTCAATTGCCTTAATTGTTTTATCTGGAAAGTCCAGGTTCCTGTAATATCATTAAATAGAAAGGCAGCCTCATCAGACGTCCCTTTTAGAGCGGGGACACTAAACTGTGCTGTTAAATGATGTCTATGATAATTAATGACGTGTCTCCAGTGGAAATGACTTGACTGGGAGTTTGTGTTAATGGTGGCTATAAGGAAGACCCAGAGGCAGTTCCTGTCTGTCCCTGTCTGTTAAAAGTACAAGGACAGTTACGCTTATATGCTCAGGGCTGCACAGGACTGATGAGGCAGTGTTATTTGTGGGTGGATCAAAGGATTTGCCATTGATGGAACAGTAAATATTACATTTATTACAGAGTAACATTTCCTACATTATGGTTATTTTGTTATGGTCCAATTTGGAATGAATGTATTTGAATATGGATTTTCATGCAATACGGATATTAGATACAGTAATTAGCTTTATTTTCCATGTATAATGACTTCCTGTTCACTATATACACCGATCAGCCATAACAGAACCACAAAACAACTGACACGTGATGTGAACATGTGACAGCGATTATCTCATCAAGAGATAATCAACATGTTAGGCAGCAAGTAAACAGTCAGTTCTTGAAGTTGATGTGTCTGCTGCAGGAAAAATGGGCAAGTGTAAGGATTTGAGTGACTTTGTCAACAGCTAAATTGTGATGACTGGGTCAGAGCATCTTCAAAACATCAGGTCCTGTGGAGTGTTCCCAGTATCCCGTGGGTACTATGTACCAAAAGTGGTCCAAGGAAGGGCAACCAGTAAACTCTAGAGTAATGGATGCACAAGGCTCACTGATGTGCATAAGATGTGAAGGCTAGACCATCTGTTCTGATCCCACAGAAGGCACAGAGCAGGATCTGTTGCTAATGTCTTAGTGCCAGACTTCCCCATTGAATGTGATTTCTTTCTTTCCTTCTTCACCTGGCTATCTTTCGTATTTTAAGCCAATAATTACCTTCATGTCATGTCACTCACTTTACTGTATTTACCACTTCAAACTAGGAAGCAGGTTGTTTGGAGTGATGCACACAGCGGAACATCCTGGTGTGGTTATAGAAAATATATACACACTCTCTAAAGGCTGCATGACCAATCAGATCAGTGGAGCGGAACTAACTGTGGTATTAATGCAGAACAAAAGCTGTTCTGATTGTCTTAATGGAAATACGTCAAGCTTTGTGTTTTCCTGATACATAAAAACATCAGGTGGATAATTACCAAAAAAAAAAACCCATATGGTAGAAAAATCTTAAATCAGGACGTATTGAAAATTTGCTTTATATTCACAGTGAGCTACTGTGTGTTCGCATCATAACAGGCAATCCCTCTAGATTCCCTCTTCTGGGGTCCAGGCTTGTAAGTGTGTGTGTTTTTATGTGCGTGTGTCTGCGCACTCCTGCGTTGGCACTGTGTAGGCCAGTGAGTGTAGTTGTGTAATATGTATCGCCTACGCAGGGGCCTGCTGATGGAGGTGCAGTCGCAGAGATCACTTCACCACTCACTCAACACTGTGTGCTCCTACTCACTCAGCTAATCGAGAACCTGATCGTGACTGCCTCTCTCTCTCTCTCTCACTGTCCTAGTGTGTGTGTGTGTGTGTGTGTGTGTGTGTGTGAGCGAGAGAGAACGCTGTCCTTGAAAGTGGCTTTTCTGTTTGATTGTATGCCATATTTTTGTCATGTGCGTTTCCGCTCTATCAGAACAGTACTACTAATGTCTTTGTTTCTATGATGGTGCTGAGAAGTTAGAGTTAAAATGCTGTATTTGTATTAGTGACAGGAAACATCGCTATTCAAAATGGCCATGGTATTATATTTAAATATTCAAACTGCCACCTGCACATGCACAGAAAACACATTACAGCTTCATTTGCTTTAGTGTGTGTTTATGCAGGCATGCTTGGTTACTCTATATTCATGTGCTAGCATCTGAACATGCATATTTACATTTTATTTACATCTTTAATTACGCACGTTTGGCTTTTTTGACTAAGCAGCCCTGACCAACCCAGCCTCTTACAGATTATTACTACAACATGGTGCCAGCGTCAAAACACTGCCGATATCAGTATAGATTCCAAAACCAGAGCTCTCACTTTAACATTATCATTATTATCATTGGTATTTTGTTTAGGGTTACACTATAAGGCTGAAATAAACCATATGGCACTTTCTATTAGATGAGCAAAAAATAAAAATAAAAAGGAATTTATTTATGTTGCACTTCACATATAAGCTGAGGTGCCAGAGAAACTGTAAATACTTGGTAGGTCCCCCACAGGAGCGTAGGACTGCAGGAATATAGAAATATTGTATAGGCAATCCTGCAGAACGGTCCACAATTCTGTTGTATTCCAAGGTGTAGGATTTGTGTGTTTCACAGCATGTCGTATGGCAGCCTAGATATGTTCGGTAACATTGAGATCTGGTGACTTAGGTGGTAAGGGCAAAACTCCAAACTCAGATGAGTGTTCCTGTAACCATAACTTGGCGTCTCTAGACATGTGTGATAATGCATTGTCCTGTTAGAAGAGGCCAAACTCACCAGAATGAATGCAGGACATGAACATGTGTAACTCGTCAGAAAGGAGGAACATGTACTAAGGCGTCCCTGGAATGGCAACTAAACAAAACCTTTACCATTATGGAACTACCAGCAGCCTATGTATTTTGCAGACACTAGTCTAGTACCAGTTTTTCTGGCACTTTAGTATACATCGATGTGCAAAGAGACAGAGATTTTGTAATAAAACCTAAAATCCGATTGTTATCGCCACACGTTTTGTATTTTAAATGGTTCATTATGACAGGTATATTTTTAGACTGCTTTTTCCTACTGTGATTATTTTAAACCATGACATCTGTACTCACATCTGCCCCACAATCATGGCACTGGGAATAACCAATTGAACCTGTCCACAGTGTGTACTTTAATGTCTGACACTCATCCTGCAGAGTCTGAAATTAGTCCCAGAGCTGACTGATTAATAACACCGGTCTACATGGACATGAGAATACAATGAAAAGCATGTTTAAAAACGGACTCTGCATGCACAATACTCCAGACAGCTACATGCATGCCATATGGTACTGCACACCCATTAAACATTTTTTGGCAACAAGTCTCTCGTCAGTTATCCCTCCTGCTGAAGCGACTATCTCCATTTCTTTGTCTGCTTGGAGACCTATTAAAGATGAACATCAGCAGAGAACATCCTGCAGCTCTAACCATCACCAGGAATACAGTCCTAAAGAATTAGGAGTAAAGAATAGTGTCTGTGTTCCTCAATGGAGACGGTTAATGACCAAATGTATATCAGTGAGGGTCCGGGCCCTGCCCTGGGGCGGGGTGGAATACCTGCTTTGATTAGAAGCAAGTGAATCTTGCTTCTGCCTAATCTTTGTAATCATTGCAGTTAATCAATGTTATGACTACATTAACATCTAACACTTACCTGAGTAACTACAATTAGTTACTGAAGAACAGCCAAAAATGTTCAAACAAGGTCCAAACCATCTGAAACCTTTAATCCCAGCATCATGACAGCATCATGTCTCTCTCTGTCTTGTTTTTGTTGTGTCTCGTATGGAACCTCATTCATTTCTGTTGTAATATCACAAATAGTGTCTGTGCTTTTCTGAAGCAAGGGGATTGAAATGGACCCAAATAAATAAAAACATTAAAAGATTTTTTTTTGCCGCTTCCACTAATTCACAGAGAGGGCATATTGATGACAGCACTCATAACACTCCTCAGCCACAGACTTCCTTTCTGATGCTGCACTTTCCCACAGCTCTGCTGGTCTCTCAGCTCTTATACTTACTATTTAGAAAACTGAATCTGAAGCTGTCACCAATCCAGAAGTCATCATGGGTCAACAGTGCAGTTCAGTTCCAGTCTATGTTCGTGTTACGTCTGTGTATTTGTATTACCTTTAAGGATTTTCCATTCCATGACCGCCGGGCATCGTCGACCATGTCACAAAGTCAACGAAAGTCCTATGTATCTACATTGATTATTTACATCCACATGATTATTTGATAGGATAATTGCATGAATAAGCTGGATACAGGTGTGTCTACTAAACATCTGTATTGTCAGTGAGTATAAGACATGAAGATATGACACAATATTTTGGACATTTAGCATCTGGGTAACTGAGTCTCGTGGTTATGGGGACGTATGAGTGCAGCATTGGGTATGGGGCAATACTCAGAGCTCTATTTACATCTTTATCAGGTGAAGTGAAAAGTGTTAACACATACAGACTCGAGCGCAGAGACTCATCCCTGTTGTGTGTAACAGCTCTTGAACACTGACACTTTTTGTCATGTGCCTGTCTATGTACAGTACTGACCTTATCTCAGTGTAACATTGCTGTCCTCTGGAGCAGATCCACACGAACCCGCTCGCTCCGTGTTGGGTTTGTTTCCTCATCTGAAGTGCAATGTTGGCTGTCAGGACATTACAGTTCATAACACGTACACAGTGCTACATGCACACATGCCAATCTGTCTTTGTTAAACCCGTTCAGTATACAGTGACGAACATCTGCGTGTTTCCTTTCTCATGCTTTACTTAAACACGCAACACATACCCACTAAGAGAAAGTAATGTACTATACACCGATCAGCTGTAGCATTAAAATATATATTAGACAGCAAGTGAACAGTGGCAGTGGACAATCTGAGTGACTTTAACATGGACCAAATAGTGATGTCTAGATGACTCTGGGTCAAAGCATCTCCAAAACAGCAGGTCTTGTGGGGCATGCCCAAGTATGCAGTGGATAATACTTACCAAAAGTGATCCAAGGCAGGACAACCAGTGAACAGTCAGTGTCATGGGTACCCAAGGATCAAAGGGATGAAGTCTGATCAGAAGATACACTAATAAATCTATTGCTATTGTCTTGGTGCCAGATACAGCAGCACACGGCCAGAGACGTTTTGACAGGCAGTTGTAATGCTATGGCTGATTAGTGTATCATTTAATTGTTGCTAATTTCATTTTTATTAAATATGCTTCAACAACGCACTAAAACCCCAGTGGGACTGAACCCACAGTGCAGTGAATGAGGCGCTCATCATAGGGCTGTTTCCATGCCAATAAGCGAGGTTTCCATAGCGATGGTAGCTTCAAGTGTAATTGCAGGCAACCGCAGCAGTGTTGTACTTGAACGTTCATCTATTACGCTGGGAAATCTCTAGTCATAACTACGGCCAGCTTTATGGGACGGGTGTTATGGTGACGGTGATATGAAATATCTGATCTGATGTTCGGCCCTTCTGCATGCATGGAAAAGATTCAGCAGTGCAGCAGTGTTGTGCACAACACTATTAATGGAGCTTGTTAGTTTGAAAAAGCACATCGGGAAAGTAATATATGGGCTGTAAAACTGGTACGGAACCACACACACACACACACACACACTCACACACACTATGTCTTGCTGTTCTTGCGAGAACCTTCCATTGGCATAATTATTAATCCAGTTAATAATTGCCATGCCTAAACCTAACTCAGTCATTTGGACCTGCCAAATGTCCCTACAAGAGCCAAATGATCAGATATTCCTAGGCTCAATTTTTGGTCCGCACCATGATATAAAACCATGTCCACACACACACACACACACACACATTGTGTGTGCACGCTATTTAATCCGTGCACGAATGTTCGGGTTCCGACAATAATACTTTATGAAGTGTACGCCTACTGCACTTCTTAGGAAAGCAGCTCCGTGTGTGTGTGTGTTTTTCCAGAAACTTGGAGCTCAGCTTAATTGCTTCCCACTGCTGCACGTCTAACAGACGCTAATTGGACAGTTCCAAAAGACATTTTGACTCCCCTGTTTTGCGTGTCGCACAAACACATGTGCAGATAAATACACTTACAAGCGTGTGAAGCATTTCCAAATAAGAGGTGGTAGCAGCCGTCCTCATTGTCCTTCTTTTAATTATAACTTCTGCTCAACTGTTGCCTGTGTGTTTTTTTGTTTTTTTTTTTTGTAAGTGTGTATAAAGTAAACTGCTATTCCTGCAAGTCTAGCTGCAGTGCGATTTCTAAAGAACAGATGAATATAAACCCTGAAAGCCTGTTTAGTCGGGAGGAAAATTTTTTAGAGTGTGAGACCTAGAGATAAATGTAAAGACTCAGGTTGATGATGAGCTGCTGTGTCAAATCTGATGTAGTACAGTAGTTAAGGGGCTAATGTATTCACTGCTCTGGTGTAGCCACATTTCTGCTATCTCTATTAAAAGTGTGTTTAACTTAAGCTGGCAGAATACTTCAGCTGAAAGATCTTATTTAGACAAACTTTAAAGCTGACAACATCGGGTTCAGTTTACCTGCTGCCGACTTCTGACTAGCATATATTTTGTCCCGCCCCTCGTCCCTGATTGGTCACAATATCACCACGTTGCTTGTATCACTGAACAGACTAGCAGGTTGAATTCTGACAACCTCCTCCTCTGTCTTGTCTTATTTTCTTTGCAAAACAAACATGCTACAGCTAACGTTTCTCACATTTTCTGCCTCATCCATGTCTCTTTCACATTTGACATGGTTGCCAGATAGGTAGCATTGTGGTTAAGAAACCAGCCTTGTGACCAGAGGGTCCCAGGTTTGAGCTCTGCAATCGTCAAGACTCGTCAAGACAAGTTTCCTTGAGCAAGGCATCCAACCCCCAAATGCTCCCTGGTGACCGACGATTAGGGGCTGCCCACAGTTCTGGGCATGTGTGGTTACTGCCCCCTAGTGTTCACTAGTGTGTATTTGTGTTTCACTGCACGGATAGGTAAATGGTGGTCAGTTCTACTGCACAGTGGTCAGAAAAATAACTGTTTTACTTCTTTCACCATAGTCATTTTATCCCATTTTGTCATTTTGTATGTCAAATGTATATACAGTATTTACACCAACCAGGCATAACATTAAAACCACTGACAGGTGAAGTGAGTAACATTGGCCACCCTGTTACAGTGTCACCTCTTAAGGGGTCGGATATATTATGCAGCAGGTAAACAGTCAGTTCTTGAAGTTGGTGTGTTGTAAACAGGAAAGATGGACAGGTGTAAGGATCTGAGTGATGCTGACAAAAGCCAAATTGTGATGTATAGACGACTGGGTCAGCAAGTCTTCCACTATACCGTGGTTAGTACCTACCAAAAGTGGTCCAAGACAGGACAATTAAGGCAACAGGATAATGGTCTGGTCTGATCCCACAGAAGATATGCTGAAGGATCTGTTGCTAATCTCTTAGTACCAGAGATACCACAGAGATGCTTTAGTAGTGTTAAAGTTATGGCTGATCGGTGTATATAGTGATAATGTTGAGCATTGAAACGAGGGTGTGCATGTATCATGCTTCCAAACCTGCAGGCAGCCTTTCAGATGTTGTCCTCAGACCTGGCAATACCACAAAGTCATGCATCATCTCTGCTCACAGCTCCTTTGAAAGCATTCTGCACTCCAGGCAGTGGTACATGGTGTCGAGAGAGATGTGTGCAGGGTTCTTGCACAGTACGGCATTTTTCACATTTGTAATAAATCACAATGTTTATTTCCATCTGGGTCAAACGGTTCTTCTTCAGCACATCCAAAGGACTTGAATAGGGTTAAGGTCAGGACTTGTTCATGTGTGGCCAGTTCATGTGTGAGAGTGATTCCTTATGCTCCCTAACTGACCTTTCCCTTACCTTTGAGTATTTCATGCTGATGAAACTTGGCGTTGTCATTCGGGAAAATGTCTGTGTCATCAGGTACGTTGACTTTATTTTGACTTTAAATTGACTTTATAGCCTGCTCATTCACTGCATTCAGGTTCTTAGCTGAATGTATTTTTTTGGCCACATAACACTACTGAGTCTCTGACTGACTAAAGCAACCCAGATCTGTCTCCAGAGACTTCAGACCCAAAAGATGACTTATTTTTCGCCATGCACTGTATTGTACAGGTTCCCAACCCTGATCTTGAGATATTTCCCTGCTTTAGCACACCCACTACAACTAATCAGCGCTTCTTGAGATGACGTGGGTGTGTTAGAGCAAAGAATAAAGGGGTTCTTCAGGACCAGGCTTGAGAACTGAACACATTAATATCAACCTGTGATTTGCCTAAGAGCTGTCTGCACTTTGCTGTTATGGGAATTTTTCAGTAATCATCAGCGCTGCGGTATAAAGAGTTGTCATGAGAGCCTTGTTAGGCATCAGCACGGCACTGTTTTATAAGGAAGCCGAAATGCTAAGAACAAACCGTGACTTAATAAGTTTGAGCAAACAGCAGTTGAACAGAAGAAGCTCTATTTATAGATCTCATTCTGCCTCCATGAATATGAAATAACTGGAAAGTAACTGAAGCAGTGACCAGATTGACTCGCAAACAAAACGCCATGACCATTACCACCAATGGAATCTGCAGAGACGGGGCTGCGTTATTAGAGCTCCCTGTGCCTCCGAATCGAGCCCGGCTAATTTATTGCATGCACATTTGACAAGAAGGCTGAAAATATTGATAGTCTGCTATGGGAGCGGAAAGACCATTTGCTAAATAGCATTTGCATTTCAAATGGACAGTGTAACAGAGCTTGCAGAGCACAGTAACCATGGAAATGTGCATCTTAGGAGAACGTTGTCACTCATCGTATTGTGCTGTATTGTAGGACGTGCTCACTTTTCCAGCCTGTGCTCTCTGTTAATGGTTTTATGGTTGCTGCTGATAAATGTAACATTTCCAAATGGCTGGTTTGAAACATTTGTTTATTTACATTAGTATATAATAAAAGTGTGATTAACAAGGTTTTGTTTACGGGTGAGTGATAACTGCGCTGAGATGTTGGCTGCCTCATACCCTAATGCTCTGTCACACAGTGTCTCTTTCACCGTCTTGTCTTTTATGTGGACATTCAACAGGGTTTTACATGTTTTACATCTCCTAAAGTAATCCTTTTCTAAGATCTTTTACTTATTAATAAAGAACGGCTATAAAAATGAGTCAGAAAAAAGCCTGAGCATATTACATGCTTGCAAACAAAGAAGTATTAGCTTTCAGTTTGTGTAATCATTTGGAATTGTTTGCTGTGAATTTTTAACGATTTGACTGACGATTCTTTATTATTTAGGATTCTACTTCAACAAGAAGGCTCAGATGAAAAAAAAAAAAAAAAAGGCTTGTTTTCATGTTAATGACTAGCAGCAAATAAGAAAAACAAATATCTGGCCAAGAGTGGGGTTGGGGGATTCATAATGTGTAAATGATTATGCATATGCATATTGAGTGCCGAATTTTACACCCATGTGGCATGAACTCCACAAGCTTGTGGAAATATCCTGTAGGCAATGAGCACTATACTTCCTACAGAACAGTCCACAATTCTGTTAAATTATGAGATGTAGGAGTACATCCCAGATGTGTTCAGTAATGTTGAGACCTGGTGACTTGGGTCTGAATGGCAAAACCCCAACCATCTAACCATAATTTGATGTCTCTAGACGTGTGTGATAATGCATTGTCCTGTCAGAAGAGACCAAACCCATCAGAAAGAATGCAGGGCATGAACTGGTGGAACTGGTCAGAAAGAAGGCATACATAGTGTTCACCTGTATGTAGGCGTACCAGGAGTCCCAGGAATGCCAGCTAAACAAACTCTATACCATTATGGAACCAAGACTGGCCTACGTAAGGCCTGTCTGCACTTCAGTGTAATTGTCAGGCTTTTGCTTATTTATACACTAAGTAAAAGTTTCAGTGAGTGGGATGAGGAACATGTATGATATGTGACAGATAAGGTCACCCAGCAGCCCAGTCTAGATATTTTAACCTTTTTTTTTTTTTTTTAAGTGTACAGAAAGTTGATTATATATGAGTTGACATGGCCTCTGTTAAATGCCATTGTATTGCTACTTCTGCCTTTAAACAGGCATTATATAGAATTATTTAAGTATGAGTAATCCACATTAATGCAGTCTCCTAGTGTTTAAGGCGTATTATAATTATGTCCCTTTTGAACATTTCATAACCCACCACTCAAGTCGAAAGCAAAGGCCTAGGAGGTGCATCCAGGTAGTGCATTCACTCAGTTTATTATAGGACAAAGTATCTGAATGCACGTTTACACTGTCACTAAATAAGGGCATCGAAATAGCCGTCACTCTGCGGGATGCTGGATGAAAGTGAGTCTTTGCTCAGTGTGCATTGTTTAATGCACAAAGGCGCATTTCAGCCAGCAGCACTGATGCATGTATTATTCATTAAACAAGAGGCCAGGTGACACTCTTTATATGAAAAGCCTCAGGCGGCATTGTTTGGTAATAAGATGGAGGAAAAGCTTTCAGTCACTGCGCTACTTCAAAGGCCCGATGTCAGTTCTGCACGGCAATAATGTGCACTAGTGTGAACTAGAGTGTCACACATAGATAAAGAGCGTTACTTGTTTTATTTGTGTATGTGTGCATTTAGATTTAAGAAGCCAGTTGCCTGAGTTGATAATGTTGCAGTGTAAACTGTGTTTCTGAATGCTATGTCTCTGATCCTTTTCCAGTATGTGGAGACATCCATGGACAGTTTTTCGACTTGATGAAGCTGTTCGAGGTGGGAGGATCTCCAGCCAGCACACGCTACCTTTTCCTTGGTGATTATGTGGACCGAGGATATTTCAGTATTGAAGTAGGTTTCATGTTGCATTTCTACCCAGTTTTAAAAATGAGTTTTGTCCTAACACACCTTACAGTTAAGAGTAAAGGTCAATTATTGAATAAAGAATAAAGGACAACTCTTGTGTTTTGCCTTCGCTAAAATTAACCATAGTTTTTTTTCTTCTTTAATGAGAAACTGGCTCGCTTTCTTTATTAAAAACATCTACCTTACACCTGTTACTGACCTCTTCTTTATTATAGTATACAAGCTGTTCAGGTCATTTTATTTGCAGGAATAAACCAGGAAACAAATATTGGAAAAAAAGAAGTCTTTATCTGTTACATTACAGCACAGTGAAATTTTTTGTCCTGTATGATAGGACCTTGGGGTCAGAGCAAAGGGTGATCCATGATACAGCATCCCTAGAGCAGAGAGGTGGTTAATGGTCTTGTTTAACAGTGGCAGCTTGGTGGTGCTGGGAATTTAACCCCTGACTTTCTCAGACATTGAGCCACCACTGCCCTAAGATACAAAGTAAATAGCCAAATTCACTCTGTTAAATGATTTGCTAGTGCCTGCTGATAGAACATCCTCATTTATAAGAAATGCTTTAATGCGTTTCCAAAAACAGAAAGGTTTCGATTTCTGCCATTTCTTTATTCCTAGATAAACCTTTTTTATGCATTTATCAACTACGTCTTTCTTTAATCTGATTGTGGTGTTCACCTCCTCACACTCGAATCCTGACAGTCCATAGCGGAAATCATGGATGCAAAATTGCCCATGCTTTCTCCCTATCACACAACAGCTACCAACCAGGGAGGGTAAAGGCTATCGTATGCTTCCTCTGAGACACGTGCAGCCAGCTACTCATGCAAAGTCAGTGGAGGGCAAAGTAACACTCGGAGGAAAGCGTTCACACCCACCTCTGGCTAGGATTGACGATGGAGAGATGGTATGATTGACAGAGAGAGACTCCTTGCTAAGAACACGGCCATTTCTTCTCTCTAGGCTCCCGGATACGAATAGCTGTAGCATCACCCAGTATTCGAACTCACGTTCTCATGAACACTTTTCTGATGTGCCACTTGGGAGCCATGTGCTCTGGTTTTGAGAGCTGGAGCACAATCACTCTTCTTCTGTCAGTCCAAATGACACTAGGCAATCCTGGATGTCTCTGAGCTCATGTATGTGGAAGGGGGCAGACTTTGTGTGTGTTGGGGGTTTTAAGGATTCTGTCTATTCATTGTAATAAAGGTGAAGATGCAGGATCAGGACCATCACATCCTAATGTTTGTCGTTTTCTCTTTTTCAGTGTGTGCTGTACTTATGGGCCTTAAAAATTCTTTACCCCAAAACACTGTTTTTGCTCCGTGGGAATCACGAATGTAGACATTTAACAGAGTATTTCACCTTTAAGCAGGAATGTAAGTATACCAGCCACATTATTATTTTATGCAGACAAGCCAAAAAAACATGGATGTTGTACTTCGCCAGCTATTGAGCTTGGTGTTAACTGTGCTGTGTGGAAAAATACAAACATGCAGGCACTACTATACCCACACTGCAGTTACTTTTCTCTCTTTAAAGTCTAAAGTGAGAAATTAACATGTTTCCTGTTCAATCTATGAAGTCATATTCTCTACATGCACTCTTTGATGGTTAGACGTCAGATGTATTGCTTTTGGATTCAACATCTGAAATAAAACACCTGCCAAAGTCAAACTCCTACTTCTTTTTCCCACTTTTTTTTTTCCGGTTGGCTCATTAAGACGTCTCACTTTGGCCAGCACACTAGTGCAGTGTGTTAGTGCATATTGATGTTAGCTGTGCGTTTCCTTCACTCGGCTCACTTTTCCATCCCTCGCAGGTAAAATTAAGTATTCGGAGCGAGTGTATGACGCATGTATGGATGCCTTCGACTGCCTTCCGCTGGCGGCACTCATGAATCAGCAGTTCCTGTGCGTGCACGGAGGCCTGTCCCCTGAAATAACAAACCTCGACGACATCAGAAAAGTATGTGTGCCACATCCGAGCCGTCACTTTTAGACTCTTCCAGCAGCTTTAAAACCTTTTGCTTTGATGTAATGAATAAGTAGTGTTTAATGCAGTACTTATTAATTCAGCACTGATATAGGGGAAATAAATAAAAATGTTAACTTCATAATGTAAACAGCACTAAACACAGTGAAAGGTGGTTTTTTTAGAGGCAGTTATTATTCAGGAGGTTATATTTGATGTGTTTAATGGATATGTTATGGCTTTGTGTGTTATGTAATTCAGACACAGGTATTAACTCTGAAAATACAGACTTAATCGCTTAATATCACTGAACCACTTCATTTCTGTGAACTCTAACCCTTTAATTTATAAGCATTTTTTTAGTCATCGTACCAACTTATTCCCACTTATTATTTAGATCAGCCTAATGGATGATGGTAGCAACCTGGGATAGCTCACATTATCAGATTGCTGCTTATGACAGAAATATCTGTGATTGATTAGATCTGATCAACTGATAATTTTTTTTTTTTGCCACTTTAAATTTCTGATTTCATATCGACACTTGACACCAGTCAAAAATAGGGATGTGTCATAAGCATGATGTGACATAAGCCTGGTTTACATTACCGCAACGATCCGAATGAGGAACAATCAAAATCAACATGACCAAATGTCATCTGACTTTTAAACAGTAGCTTTAAACATAGGTATGAGGTCCTGATCAAGCAGTGCAGTATCAGCTAGTGGAGAGATACACCACTGTGCTTGCACACAGAGAAATTAGACCTCCACATTTAACCCTTGAGCACACGCTGCCATGAACTGTGCACACACACACACACACACACACACACACACAGTGCTATTCGTAAGCATGCAGAGGAGCTGTTTCACGAGACAGAGCGAGAGAGAGAAAGCTCTTCACTTCAGTTCTAACAGGACACACAGGGTCTACATATCGCTCCTACACATGGCATGTGGAACATGTATTAAAAATAAAACCAAGCCCTATGAGTTCATTGCTAGCAGCACACCGCAGAGCTAAATAAACATTTCCATGATTATGAAGATGCTGGTTTGCTTATTGGGAACCAACATTACTCGTTTTACTATCTGTGTAAATGAGTTCCAGAAAGCATGTCAAATGTGAAGCGTCATCCAGGTTTATTGCTGTAGGTATAAATCTTTCAGCACGGCTTTCATAAGGCACAACAGAGAACATATGCCTGTGATGACAGTTATACTGAGTTTATCTGGAAAGTTTCTTATTATACATTTATTTTTACATCTTTCACCATTTAATGTTTATTTATTTGTTTTTTATTATTATTAACCAGTGTCATCGCTGTAATATTACAGCTCACAATGGCCTTTCCTTCTTTTCAGTCTGGCACACAGCAGATTAATGGCATTTAATAATCCTGCAGTTCTCTCAATTTTAATAAAATTGCCTGAATTCTCCAAATGTACGCTCCTCTTTAATTGAATGCAATCATTCATAAGATCCATGATCGCTGGATTTATAATCAATTGGTATTTGATCATTAATTTCTTTGTATGTGTTAGAAAAAATACTTCTCTTCTAGTCATTGTGTGTATCAGGATGCCCTTATATCTAGGACATCTGTAAGCTGAGCATGTCTTCACCATCTCCAGTTAGACAGATTCAAGGAGCCTCCTGCTTACGGACCGATGTGCGACCTGCTGTGGTCCGACCCGCTGGAGGACTTTGGCAACGAGAAGACCCAAGAACACTTCACACACAACACAGTGCGAGGCTGCTCTTACTTCTACAGGTAGTTCTAAACCTTAAAAACCTTCTGAGTACTCGTTTACTCGTTTACGTTACTCTTCTTCCTATAACATGACCTACAAATCCCTGCACCACAATATCGAAGCAAAGCAGCAGTTTCTTTATTTTTTTTCTTATCCCCAACAATATACCATCTTAAACCCCCACCCCCACCCCCACCCCCACC